>JARPRG010000005.1:2068828-2122983 GCA_031001745.1 Hartigia nigra
AGAGAGAGAGAGAGAGAGAGAAGACAGAAAGAATGTTTAAAAACAAATGATAGCGGTGTGGATGTCAATGGAGTAAAAACAGTACTTTATTTCCACAACATCATGATATATTCATAATACTGAATCTTATTATCACAGACAGAACTTTTTATCTCTTTAACGAATAAACTGAGCTGTAAAACTTCTCTGTTAATTGCAACTAACTTAACGTTTTACTATAATAAGTATTCTGAGAACGATCGTCGTCCTCGTAGATTAAATTTTTTGTTTTCAAACTTTATGCAATACGGCACTATACAAAATTCCGACTAAATTCAATGCCTGATTGCACAATTCGATTAAAGTTACATACTTGACAAAGCATGGATATTATGCAAGGAAACAACGGGACTCTCGTTCATAATAAATAAACCTTTCTCTCGGTCAATAATGGCGGTTAATAAGTGTGAATAATTGTCTCGAAATCGTCACGAAAATACGTTTGTTTCCTAATTCTCATTATTATCTGCACGACATGCAGTGCAAAGAATTTTTGCTATTTTTTTTACACAAGTGATCTGGCCTTCGTAACAAACGAAATAACCTTCCACGGTCGTAACGTATCCAAATATACATAACGTTCAAAGTTCGTTTGATCGAAAATTCGAGAAACAAAAAAAATGACACGTTTTATTTACATTAAAATTGAACGTAGACATTTTTGGTAAATCTAGATCAGAATTTCAATAAATATCCGGATATGTGACGACCACGGACACAGTGAATGTCTTACACCATGAAAACGGGTCAATTGAATAGACTTCCCGGAATCGTAAGACATCTTTTACTATTTTTTGTTGTTCTCTGTTTCTGTTTATAACTACAAATGATAGGTAACCTTTTGCAGGTGGGTCTCGACGGCTTGGACAATCGCAGGAGCGTGTTCAACGTTGTCCTCTGCTAACATTGTGAGCATGTTAATTAGCGGCTTGCTGTTGATCGTCAGGTCAGACAGCGACGAGATATACTCATCAGCTATCTCCTTGGACTTCGCCGACGTCATCTCGACGTTGTGATGTGGGATGATAGGTTAATGTAGTAGGTCCGTGTCAACCTGACAGGAACACTAAGCACTAAAGCAGAAAAAATAATCACGCTCTGGTTATTTTACATATTCTTGTGATACTGGCGAGTGGGTGACGGACGAGGGAAAAATTCCCAGCTGGGAATCCTTATTGATAATTGTACACGTGTCGTAGAAAAATAAAAATACAAAGAAATAACAGTATTGTATGTTTGTGAACGTGAATAAACTTGACAATTTTAATAGCTTTAGGATTAAAATGCTTCAGTATAATTACACATATGTATTAATTACATATAAATAAAAAACGAAGAACTTTATTATTTAATGCTAAATATCAGTGTTCCAGAAGAGAAATTGGAACCTTGAGTCGATGTTTTATAGTAGATGAATGGTGTTTGTACGCGGTAGCTTTTTTGGCCTTAGCTTGGACGAGAACTCGTGAGATTACAAGAAAAAAGAAAGTAGAACTACTCCAACACGATGTTTAGAACATCTCAAGTATCGGTAGTGACACGTTTACACGAACCCTTAGCGTTATAGATGATATTTAGGGTCGAATATCGGCACATTTCAGTATTTACATAATATTAGAGGAAAGTGGTTGAGCGAGCAATCTTTTCAAGTGCCGAAACGCGATACGACTCTGCTCGTCCAAATGTTGAAAGCCAAGATACTGCTGTCGGATAAATTTAATTATTTATGAGTGTGCACAACAGTGAGTCAGTCACTTTGAAAAGTCGACAGAAATATATCAACGTAATCACTGGAAGCTATCGCGCAGCTGGTTTTCCCCAACGCCCGTCGAGTACCGTTTACAGACTACATATGTAGAGCCTCCAAATCACAGAGCCTGAGAAATCCTCCATGTTATTCCAAATCTTTGCAAAAATTACCTTATTCACTCATTTCGAAACACAGAACATTCCGGTACACAAATAAACTATATTCTCCACAAGACTACACACGCACTACTGCTCAGACGGAACGAAGGACTCGCGTAAAATGGCTACCATGCCCAACCATGCCTTTGTAGCTTATAACGGGACGAAGAGTCTCAAATGACAAACGAAGTTAGTGATTGGCTGACAGAAAATCTCATGCTCTTCTTACCTGATGCAACGGCCAATGAAAGCGTCCGTTACTACGGTAGTAGGACTCCCCAACAATGCTGTGCGTACAACATTAGTTTCCTACCTTGCCACTGGTATGGCGCTACTATAGCAATATTCAGGATGATTTACATGAAGCAACGAAACTTTTAATTTTTTAGCTGTTGAATGAAATAAAGTAATAAAATTGTGTTATTCTTGCAGACAATCGTTTATCAGCTTAGTATTTTCGATAAATGAGTATTCTTATTGTCGTCAATTCAAAATAAATATTAGCTTCATAGTTTTTGTGTCGACCTGCTCTAGATGGGATTAATCATACTGTCGCTCCCGCGAGAATTACGTCATCTCCAAGAGAAGTAACCAATCGTGATCTAAGAGAATGTTATATTTCGACTGATTTCGACAGTCACTTGCGGAATATACTTACGAATCGTCGTATAAACTGTACGCGAACGACAGTTTAGTAGCGAACGTAGCGAAACGTCGTAGTGACAGTGAGACGGGATGTTCAAGCGTAAAATATTAATGAATTCGAAAGAAAGTATCGTGACATCTATCAAAAAGATAAATTTCGTTTAGAGCTTAAGAGAATCGATAAGAAGTATGTTGGAGCAATTGTGGATTCTCGTGAAATAAAAAAAAATAAGTGCCGCGAGGGCCGTGACGTGAGGGACTGTTGTAATTTTCGGGCTAGCGGCTATCGTCAAGGTAAGGGGCTGTGGAAAGTGCGTGTGCCGTGCTTTTAAATGAAGCGTTAGAACGGTTTCTTCAACATATTTGATTGCAATCAGACAAATGCAATGGAAGACTACAAATTCCTCTTTAAAGTCGTTCTTGTGGGCAACGCCGGTGTCGGTAAGACGTGTCTTGTTCGCCGATTTACACAGGTGAGAGACACTTTTCTTTTTAACATTTGGATGTATCAATGAGATTAACGTATTACGAAATCCGTCTGACAATTTTTTGTATTGTTTAAACTATAAAATTTTTAAGTCTCTTAACGACTTGTTATTGTTATTGTAAAAGTGATTCATCCTGTTTATTTCATATATGGAGATTCCCTTATAAAATATTTATAACTCTCAATCGTCTATTTGTAGTATTAGTTTCTTGTATTTTCAGGGATTGTTCCCACCGGGTCAAGGAGCAACTATTGGAGTCGATTTTATGATTAAAACTGTGGAAGTGGAAAATGAGAAAGTTAAGGTTTGTACTTGGAATTGTTTAATACTACCTAAATGTTATGCTCATTAGGTACCATAACTTTCTAGGAAATGATTGTAATGAATCTTTATATTAAGACCTATCACTTCCTTTGCTTTCTCCTTGTGTAATACATTCTTGCATAATTTTTTTTAAATCCTTATGAAATCTAACGTTTAAGATAGTATATGCCTATTTGTATCTATATTTCAGTTGCAAATTTGGGATACTGCAGGCCAGGAAAGATTCCGTTCAATAACACAGAGTTATTACAGATCGGCTCATGCTTTAATTTTAGTATATGATATTTCTTGTCAGCCAACGTTTGATTGCCTGCCTGAATGGTTAAGAGAAATTGAAGAGTATGCAAGCAATAAAGTTCTAAGGATATTAGTCGGTAAGTGAAGTACTTGAATAATGTAATCTATAAATACAGTGAAACAAAGAAAATGCATATATTAATTGGAGTAATTCTGCTCAATAAACAAACCACTATGTCTTTCTATCATTGCTGTTAATTATAGGAAATAAAATAGACCGAGACGATAGAGAAATTCCTACCCACGTTGGTGAAGACTTTGCCCAGAGACACGGCATGTATTTTCTTGAGACCTCAGCCAAGGAAGCTGAAAATGTAGAGCGGCTTTTCATGGAAATAGCTGCTGAGCTTATGGAGGTAAGCTAACTTCAAATAATCAGGAACTTTTTGTGATCATTGTACAGGAATCCAGTTTAATATTTCAGCAAGCACGTAGCAAGGAGCTACCAAGGTACGAAACTAATGCAACCTCGATAAATGGGAAAACAACGTCGATAGGTGATGGCAGCAATTGTAGCAGCTGCAGCCGTCTTTCTTAAATTTATTCCTTTTTATCTTGCACGCAAATTTCTTATTTATTTGACGTTATTAATACCATATGGTGTATCATTAGGAGAAAGGCGAATAAGCTCCATCAGACTTGGAATATGTTATTAAATCTTTGTTCATAGATTATTATTTATTGTTTGAAACGAATGAATTATAGCGATTCTAATGCAACTGAGGCAACTGAGGTTCATTTTAATGTGAGCAGGAGTGCTAGCGAACTTCGGAAAATTCTAATCCAATAGCTTTGATAATTCTTTTATTTACTCGATTAAGTGTTTTGATTCTTTCACATTAAAAGTACAAACAAGCCTTATCTTTCAACCGATAAATCGATAATATCTTTTCTGAGATCCAAATTTTCAAACAAATATTGGCGAAGAAGCCTAGTCCTGCATTAGAAACGTCTGATCAGTGCAATATAATGAAGCATCACAAGGTTTTATAACAAGATGCAAAGTGAGCATAACCTTTTAAAGCTCTTTTAATTGTTGATACAAAAGAATGTCGTAACACTTATCAATCATAACATTTGTTGCACGCTCTTGGAATCGTTACGAAAGAAGCTCATGACATTAAGCACGTGCTCCTTTTAAATCCTAAATTTTAATTTGTTGCACAAACTCACGCAGCAGTTTTCGTATTTGTAAATATATTTAGGTATTACAGCACCGAGAATCCGTTATGTTTAAAACCACTTTAATCATGCGTTGATTCGATTCGTTTTAATACGTTTTAATATTGTAACATAATTGTAATTAACAGTCTTAATTAATTAAGAGCAATTGGCTCTTTTATTACACGATCATTGTCAACATATTTTTTCGATACTCACAGTGCGCTACTCTAGTCTCATTAATTTTTTTTCTTGCTAAAATGATATATTAATTAAAAACACCTTAGGACTTACTGTAGGTTCAAAAATCATTACAAAGAAATAACTTGATTACTCTTGCTTTTGCATTAAATTAATTATTAGATCGCTACGTCGTTAATCGTTTTTACCTTCGTTCAACCGACCTCTACTAATCATTGTAATCGATCACGTAAATCAAGCGATAGGTACTCTAGATTAAGATTTCTTAATTAACAACCAAAGTAACAAATTACAAAGTGAAGAGAAGATCGCATAACTCGAGATACTGTAGTCAATTAAGACCGAATAATATGTTATTAATGCATCGCTGTAGCTAATTATCTATTTGGTTTCGTGCAATTACCAATAGAGATTACTCCCTTTTAAATATCATTCATCAATTAAACGAGGCGTAACGACATTAAGCAAATGACGAATACGTGCAATGATATCAATATTCATGATTCGTAACATTTCTCGTACCTTCCTGGCAAGAGTACAATGCAAATATCGAATGAAACTTTTGTCGCGTAGGGATTTGGTGCTACAATTTTAATTGGTACATTTTTATAGTATTAACGAATAACAGGCGGTACCAAGCTTTCATTGATCCTGGTTAAAAAACATTAACTTCATTATGATATCTACGTATACGCAAATGACGTACGAGCCAGATATCAAGTACATCGTATAGTTTATTAGTTAATGTGAAATCTAGAATGAAGAAAATACTAGCCAGATTACATAAGTTACCTATTAACTTTCTCATCGGCGCTTATTTTCCGCATATCCTCCACAATCTCAAATACATATCAGTTTATTATAAATGGTCCATCCCTTAGCTTTGCCCAGCTAATTTAATAGCAACTCTCTTTGAACAATTGACCCATCTTCATTTTGCAAAATAGTACCGTTCAGTTTTATAACGGATGTTACGCGTATAATGTAGTACTAATTTGTCCGATTATAAATGGACGGAGTAGTATACCGTTATTAGCATACAATGGTACTCGTGTTGAGGACTGCTATTTAATTAGTAAGATAAAAATTAGTGAAGCAATGAATATCTACATTCGTTTAGTTGACAATTGAATTTCTTTGTTATTAAGAACAAAGATTTAGCTACAATTTCAAAATTGGTTAAAGTAACGGCATCAGTTGTAATACATTGTTAGGCCATGCCAGATACTCATTACTGTTTTATTTGTACTACAAAGTATGGCTACATGTGTTTATTTCAAATGGGACATTTTATTTACTCAGTTAAGAGCTCACTCAATGTTTTTTTATATATCGAGCCTTTAATCACGGCTCTTAAGTAATGTCATTACAAATAAATAATAAAGAATGTGGCAATCTTTTTTTTTTATTCGTTGCTATATGTTGTATTGGTATAAATTCGGTAAAGTATTATCTCAGAAGCAGTAGAACATTTATATGAGTAACTAGAGACACTTTATTTATGCTCTTACGGATAAATACTTCTTTTTATTCGAATTTTTCAAGGGCTTGAAATGTAACAATGTGCTATGCAATGCTGTGCAATTCTGTGTTACAGTATAGATAGGATCGTATAAGCATTTAATACAATAATTGGAATATCCCCGTGTATCTTTAATACATTCACACCAATGTGAGGTATGTAATATTTTTCTCTGTGACATTAATGTATATTTTTGTCAATTCTCTTATAAGCATTTCATCCAATTCAAATAAATATACCGAGGAGAGCAATCTTTATACTTTGATTATCAGTGAAATTACTTTAGTGTCATTTTGGTAATTACGTTGATTATTTATTATCTATCTTAACATTTATTTCAAACAATTTAGAAAGACAAATATTAATAACATAGAGTAAATTGCACAATGTACGGGCTATAGAATTGCTGATGTAAAAAACAGACCCTAGCATTCACAAATCGAACAATAATATACTTTCGTGGAAACTAATACAGTCAGCAGTTTCAATCTGATGACTCCACTACAAAAAAAAACATTTATAACTCTTGAAAAAAGTCATTTGATTTGATTTGTTTTAAAGAGACTTCGAAGAGACGATCTCGAATTGAGGCATCTAAAACCAATGGATTTACAGGACTTTCTCTGCAGTTACTTATATAGATTCCGCCTCTTCCTTCGACAGATTTACTAACAGCCGCATAAACGATTGGCGTTGCTCCTTCGGTAGGAGTCTGTAACGAATTATTAATATTTTATAATGATTAGCTAATTAACGTTTGGAGCGTCGAAAGATTTGGAGAAATATGTCAAGCGATTTACCTTGAATATCAGAGGCAGCAACCATTTGCAGTACTTGTTTAGGCGAGTATTATTAAACAGATCGGTATTAACGATTCCAGGATGGACGGCATAAGTTTGAATGTATAGTTGTTTCTCGCCAAAAAATTGTTGAAGCGATTTTGTGAACATCAGCTGAGCCAGTTTACTCTGAGCATAAGCGGCGGATGTGATAAATTGTTCCCTGTCACAGAATAAAGGAAATGACAAAAAGAAGAATAGAAGCCCATTATTTTGGCAAATATTTCTAAATTAAAATATTAATTGTAGTAACAATATTGCGTAAGATATGTTGAAATATGAAGCTTATTTCGTTGATATATTCGCTGCAGACAAAGCGTGCAGTTATGCTTCTGTTTTTATATATAATATTTTTGAAAGAAAAATTCCGACGTCATTTCGAAATGTGTTTATAATGAGATTTTCATGTTGTATTTGTAAGAATGTATCGATTCGTTACTTGTAATTGATGTCCTTGAAATTGATAATGCCCACAAGATGAGCACACGACGATACGTTAACAACTCTGGCGCATTCCGCTTGTGAACCGGCATTTTTTAATAAAGGTAACATTAACGATGTCAATAAAAAATGTGACAAGTAATTGATCGCCCATTGATGCTCAAAACCATCCGTTGTTTCGGCATAAGGTGAAAACATGACCCCAGCTGTAAAAAAATTAAATCCCTAAATTTAATTAGAAATAAGTCAAATAGGTGTAGAAAAGTAAAAAATCGTATATATCTTGCCATTATTTACAAGTACGTCGATTCGACTGTAATCTCTTTTGATGCGGTCAGCAAATCTGCGCACGGAATTCAAATCCGCATTGTCCAACTCGTAAACCTTTGCAATTCCATCGTGAATACCTGATTCTCTAATTTCACGAATGACCTTTTCTCCTGCCGCAGGCGTTCGGCAGGCTGAAAGTGTATTTGAGTTATTCATAGTTCAGTCATTTTCGTTTTCACACAGTTTACAAGTTTATAACGCACCAACAATTACTTCCATATTACATTGCAGTAACATTTTTACTACCGTTGCACCAATTCCCCTTGACCCTCCAGTAACAATGGCAACTTTGCCAGTTTTTCTTGGCAAATCTAAAATTTATACATGATCAAGATTCAACCATTTATTCAAATTTGTCAAGTGGCTATAAAACGCAGGTATTGACTCTTATTCATTTAGAAACGGCGTCATATATATTTTCGAAAATCCCTAAATTTGTATCAGTTAAAAACATCAAGATAATCAATCTTAATTAAATTATTTAATTCGTTACTGGTTCAGAAAGCAGAAGAAGAAATGCGTGCATGGATATTTTAGAATTCCATTAAGGTATGTAGGTCCCAGCATTTTTAGTGCAATGCTTTGCAGAAATTGAGGTCTCGGCAACAGCACGAAATTTACATGCAAGCACGAATAAAAGTGAAAGTGCAATAAATTAATAAGGACAAACAAGAAATTATATATAAATTCTTACCAGTCTTGTTGTACCGCGCTCCTAGTCTGTCAGCAATAAGTTCTTTTGATCCAAGAACATTGTATTTGATCTCATAAATAATCTCATTGAAAACCAGCGTCCAATTTTTTCGAGATTTTTTATATACGAGAATGCCAGTAATGAGCACAAAAGCCGAACCAAAAAGTAACAACATGCTTTTGATTTTTCTCCGTCCAGGAAACGCAATGCTATTCGTATATGATCGTTGAGGCATCAAACGACCGGACGAAAGAGAGTCTCTCGCTCAACTAAAGAATTCGACAACCTCAAAACTCACTAAATCCTACTCCTCGTTTTTTCTCCCTTCTAGTTCGCTTTCTTCTTCACTCTTCTTTGCCTGGCCGCTCGATCATTCATACATGCCACCATTCGAATACCGTAGTTTTTCTACTTCCTCACGACAGTCCAAGACCCCACTTGTCTTTCTAAACCTCTGCTTTCTCTGCTCTCTCTCTCTCTCTCTCTTTCTCTAGATATATATAAATATGCATATACATCACATATATAGATACTCTTACCACCAATAATATAATATCGACGCGTGCGTCTTGTACTCCATTTTTAATTTCGTTACATGGTAACTCGAACTGTTAAATAGAGAATTTGTCTAACCACATGATTTTCTCTCATTATCACTACTTCCAATTACCATGGGCACTAAGTGGCAAATATAAGCAAACAAATAGTAGTATGTTGTGCACCATACAGAATTAATTGTCCTTCTGGGGTTTTTAAGGATACGGGAAACTGTCGTTTAAGTGAGGTCGCGTGAAAGATAGACAATTTCTAGAGACGTTCAAGCAACTATACTTATCAATGTCGTTCTCAAAGTATCGCTGGTTCCACAGATTAATACTTTTTTTCTATATGGCAATATTAAATTCATATGGCTTTTATCTGGCGTTCAGATTCTTAAGCATGACACGCCCCTCATTTCAGTATGACGTTTATCCAGGAAGTGGAATGTCTATAACGCGTAGAATATACTTAATATAATAATAATATATACACAACATATATCTTTGTTTCGTCATATTCTGCGACTGCGTCATGTGCAGCGCCACATTGCGGCTTAGAGAACTAATTCGTTCTGCGCTACTCTGCGTATTTTCCATTTTCTAACGTAAAGACGATCTTTTATTGACATAATTTAACCTCTTAATAATAATCATCGTTCTAAGTATCAAGGATGATACCTTTATCGCTTATTCTACGGTCTCGTTGTCGTGCAGCTATGTCAGGATATGCGTATAACTACCTGAGAGTGAAATCTATGCATGCGACGGGAGTGAAATACTTCTCTAGTAGTAGCAGTACCAGCGGCGATTGTACTGTCGGTCACTTATTGGATCATTGGAGTCGAAATTTCGAAAATGATGGAATTTCAGAACCTGTTGAATCTATTGAACATATGGTTGCTCATGTTTTGGGTACTAAGAAGGTATAGACATTAATTTCTTACAGAAATTCTTGGAAAGAATGGGTTATGGCGATTTTCTGTTGACCACTACGACGTCATTAGCTGGAATACGTCATGACTGAATTATCGTTACGTTTGTCAATTTCATTCGTTTCGCAGATTTTGGATTTAATTAATATGCGGGAGAGAGAACTGACCAAAGAGCAATTTGAAAAATTGGAAATGTTATGCCAGTGTAGATTGTCTAGGTAAATTAAACAGTTATCTTTGTAACTTCAGTTATACTAATATACCTTATCAGATTATCGTTTTCAGAATGCCAGTGCAATATATCATTGGGGAATGGGATTTCAGAGATATTACTTTAAATCTTGTACCACCTGTATTTATACCAAGGCCAGAAACAGAAATTCTTGTTGACATTATATTAAAACAATTGTCATTGTCGCAACAGGAGAAATGTAGAATTTTAGAAATTGGCTGTGGCTCTGGTGCCATTTCCTTGGCCCTTGCTCATTCATCTGACAAAGTATTGTGCTTTTGTTAATTTGAATAATTCATTAACAAAGTTGTAAGAAGATACGTGCATGAAATAATTTGTAAATTTCTTCAGGTACAATCTATTGCAATCGACATGAACAAACACGCTTGTGATTTGACTAAAATCAACTGTAAAAATTTAGGCTTAGACAATAGACTGATAATTATTAACGCTGCCTTGGAAAGGAATGGTACTATAAAAGTTCTTGAAGATACAGGAAATAGCATTGACTTTAATACAGAAGAATTTGATTTCATAGTCAGCAATCCACCATACGTACCAACTTCAAAGTTACCCACACTTGCGCCAGAAATAAGAATGTAAATTCTCTAATTTCTCTCAAGTTTGACTCAAATTTTCGAAATTGCATAAACTTTTGTTATTTCAGTTACGAAGACCTTAGAGCATTGGATGGTGGTAGTGACGGTTTAGATGTAATAAAACCTTTATTGCAGTATGCAGCAAAAGCACTAAAGACTGAGGGAAGTCTCTTCCTAGAAGTGGATACATCACATCCAGAGTATATAGTCTTTTTTACCAAGAAGTATTCAGATTTAAAGCTAAAGCATTTGCATACGCACAAAGATTTTTGCAATAACGATCGATTCGTTGAAGTATTAAAGTTGAGGTGAGTTTTCAAAAGTTTTCTTTTAGAAAATTTAGCTCTGCTGTGTAATACAAATGCTTCACATGACCTTTGGTCAATAGCGCCATTACAGAAGACAAGGTTCTTTTTTTTTTAATAAAGACCCATTAAAACGGTAATAATTTATTGTAACAATAATACTGGTAAAACGAGTACTTGCACGCGATAATTTCACGCAAGTCTAGCACCATTTACTATGCAATCCTTGGAATGTTCTTTGTTATCCATTAGACCTGCATACACTATTTCGTTATCCATTCAGTTTCTTATTGTATGGCATAATAGTCTTTGACCACGAATGAGCAATAAGTAGATAATAAATATCGAACGCCACTTTAAATTGTACACAAGCATTATTTATCTCTAATAACAAACTGTTGCGATGCTCTTGTAATTATTAAGGATCGGATAAAACAATCTGGACCTCTTACCTCGATTAATATATCGAGAGCATATAAGCATTCTAGTAAAGTTGAACGTTTTGCGCGTGTTGATGAAATTTGTGACACAAAAGTATTAAAAGTGATGTTAAATGTCGGAATGTACATTATACATTCTTAAGTTACGACAAGTAGGCAACATGCGAAATTTCTACTCGTAAAAGGCGAGTGGAAATCTAAACGTTAGAGGAAATTCTAAATGTTAGAGGCACTTGATGATCTCAGGCAGTTAATGTCTTTTGAAATTTTATAAGCCAAATTTGAAGATCATTATTTGTTTTCATTGCACCGATCCGTATATTCTTTCTAAGACTTATATATCTTAAATGTCGCTAAAATAATTGCGCTATCTCCTTTCCTACTAATTTAAGGCAGTAACAAAAATTCTGCTAAGTTCCTAGCGGTAATCTTGGATAAAGTATCATACAAAAACATTGATTCTTATTTGTTTATAAGGAACGTGGCTATCGCAAGTAAACTCCGCATTAAATTCGTATAACGAGTGACCTACTTAGACGTTAGAATGACGATAGCGTTGCGAATATTTCGTAATGAGAAAATATGATTTCTGAAAGGAGCAGAATAAGTACCATTTCACAGGAAGTTGCTAAAATTTCACTTAAAGGGATCACGAGTTATACATGATCGCTATCGTTTTCCTTATCGTCATGATCTGGTAATCGTAGAGAAAGTCGCGAAGTATTTGCAAGTTCAGAAAGAAGAGTTTCAGAGTCTGCAACGTCGAGTAATGCAACACCACCTCCACTATGTCCACTGACTTGAGTCTGAGCACTGATGCTCCTTGCGAGTAACCTCATAGCTCGATCCTTCCGCCGCTTCTCTCGCTCTGTCTTGAGCTTGGAAAATTCGTCGTCCGAACTTCCCGAGGAAGCCGAGCTGCGTATACTGATATTGTCGGTATCATTGACGCCACCGCTACTAAATCGTGGACCAGGATCAAAGGCTGCGCTGGAGCGCGCCGATTGCGTCGGTCGTTGCGCCCTGAAAGATGTCGCAGGAGACAATAATGCTTGCTCCTCCGATACTGGCAATTGACTGGGACGACAAGAAGCAAGTGTAGTGTAGGGCACATCGAGGGAGAAAGCGCGAAACGGAAAACGACGTTGAGATTGCTTATCAGACCTGGCTGCGAGTGATCGCGCTGCTGTGGCGGCTGCTGGTGCACTGCTGGAGAGAATTTCGCCATTCTGATTAGAGTGCGCGATCGTTCCTGGGACATCCACTGGAGCACTGGCTGGTGGAGGACCTTGAGGGAATATGCTTTGTACGTGGGGACGACTTTCTGGCCTCATTGACGTCATCGTCATCTGTTCGTCAACTTCCTCAATTACTCCTATTCTCATTGAACCCCCGCCGCCTATGAAAGCACAATAAATGTATGAGACGAAAACAATGTATGTAGACGAACGCTGTATTGTATTTAAAAGGAATTTTTTAAATGTACCAGGGAATCTTGTCTGCAAGGAAGCTGCTGAACTAGAATTAGGTAATCTGGCTGGTGTTTTAGTTCCGCTACCAGCACCGCCAGAAACGTTGTTTCCGTCTGGTCTATCTTCTTTACTGAATATTCTGCGAAGAACACTCGTTACGCTGTTTACTCTTGTCAAGGACCCTCCTATATTGCTGGGTGTCGAACCGCCACTTAGCGTTCTATCTCTGGTGCTTACTCTACTGGCACTCCTAATGGAAAGAAATAAAATTTCCATAGATAAACAAGAATGTTTCGACAAACGATTGTGAAACATACCTAGATATTTTACCACCCGCTATAAAATGAATACCGGACGCAGCATCGTCGGCAATTTCGTTATTAAACTTTTGATGATAATCGGGAGCTAAATCATCTATTCGAACGGCTGATGGCTGAAGTTCCTGTTGTGCCGCTGATAACTGAATTCCAGCTGTAGACGGTTGAGGATGTTCCTCCCGGAATGGCTGTGCTGCGGCTGTGTATGGTAACTCCATGGGGAATATTTCATCCCAGTATTGATCACGAATCAGTTCAGGATGATCGTGATGCATCTCGTCAACAATAAGGTAGCTCACCTTGAAAATATAAGTCATTAATAATTCTTACATTCTCCCATGTTAATCAATCAATGAGAGATGTTACTTGCTTACTTGTAAGTTTCTGTCGATGATCCAGTTCACTTCAAAGTCATCATCGTCCTCTCCAAATGGATTAATAAGAGTCTCGGCCACTTTGAGCCAACCCATGTAGAAGAAAAATTGCAAGGTCGTGAACACAGGAAAGTACAAATCAATTGTTGACGTGGAGGTTTTCTCTGTCCACTGTCTACCCATGACACTTGTTAAAAAATATGTATACACGGCTAAAGTAACAACTTGAGTGTAAACCAAAGGTACACTGATCATGTCATAATGAATAAGTCTTCCGCAAAGACCTCGAAATTTATTTAGTTCATCGATTAGCGTTTTCACAGCAAAGTCATCGCGAATACGGCCCTCCTTTCTAGCACGCGTGACGATACTCGAAGCCCAGACAATTGGGAGCCAATGTTTACTGGGCTTAGGAAACTTTGCGTTGAGGCTTTGAAAGATCGAGAGTTCATTCTCCAGCAGTAAGCCCGCCTCCACAAAGTGATCCAGTGTAGGAAAACGTTTCTTGACACGAGGTGAGATATTGCTTAGAACAAGCGTCAGACAAATGCAAACATACCTGTAAGAGATATTCACTGGTACAATCCAATAATCATTGATATCGACAGAGGATTATCGACTATCAATATCATGTAATTTATTCCAGAATAATTCAATAAAAACTCACCTAACAATAGTTCGTCGCATGAGCCTCGCTCTTTCATCGTTCCCATGTATAGTAGCAGAAACAAAAACCGCAATGGAATCCGGCCAGGGTATCACCATGTACTGATTCCACCATCTTGTCATAACGATACTAACATAGAATCCCAAAACAAATGAAAGCGGTATAAGGTCGCTATATTCATTGCAATATGCTACCACAGCTTCAAAGGTCTTTTTTTGCTCTTCGTTCAGCAGGAGTTGATATACGCTGGACAACCCATAGTAAATGAAGAGAAAAAGTGCCAGATCCAGCCACACAAGCTTGTAAATACTAGCTCTCCATCTGAAAAGTCATTCAGTAAGTATTTCCGCTGAGGTCATTGAACAAGCATGCAGCCATAATAGTGTCTGAAACGTTGGAGCGGCCGGAAGAAGGATATTACGCATAAATAAGAGTAGAGTGTCGCTCGATGAGTGAGGTCAACCAGTCTGTATCGATAAGGTTGAATATCATCCGCACAATCGTTACGCAAGATAACCTCCTTCACGAGCCGACAAAACGGTAGGCACGTCACTGAGGTGTTTCTAGAAGGGGACCTTGTGTTTAACGCTTAGGCGTAATTACGAACGATATAAACGTTTCCGCGGAAGCCACGTCATTTGCTAGCTAGCGCAACACGTTAGTCGCGCGTGCTATAATTTAATCACAAATTCGCAATGGACGAACAAAAAACAAAGTATCTGAACACTTTATCGTTATTACTGCCGGATTGTTCTTCCTGATAGCATCTTTCAAAGCGAATGTGTCTTTATCTTTTTACTATAATGAATCTGAGTTTTCAAGGCTCGCGCTCATCTGGTTTAAAATGAAAAGGAAGCATTTAGCTAAAACTATGGCAAATAATTATTTTCATTCAAAGTGAAGCGGAAAGCAAATGCGTTGTCCAACGAATACCGCATGACAGATATATCGCACGTTTTGCGAATATAAACGATGTATTCTATTGATTTTATTACAAAACAGATAATTATAGTGCCAAGGTACGCGTAGCGTGACAGCCTTTCAGGATTTAGAATCGTGGAACCTTTTTTATTGCCTTGACGCACTTGACAAACAAAGGCTTACCCGAAATATACCGAACACGTAGTTTTAGGAATTTGACAAAAAAAAGTAACTGTCTAGAATCAAGTATAGTGTCTGCAGGACGTACGTGCTCTATATGATTGTGTAGATGTTCGAACTTGCAAAAGTTGGCAAGGACTTGAAACTACCGGGTCTGCGTACGCATTACCCAGTTATCATTAGGAACCTCTTACGTGAATCATGCTTCTAATTCCCTTTATAGTTCGTGGTGCGATATTTATTAAAAGAAACAAGGTTGCCCGCAGTCAGGTATAGTCACGCAATTTTGCGATAAAACCGATTAACGAATCTATGTATGCTATTTTTATATTTCGAAGTTTCTCTCAGTGACATATAAATATGTTGCACAACTTACAGACCGTACGATCTAAGATTTTATCTATTTACCGCCGCTCCGTATCCGGCAATTCGTTGTAGACTTTGATCAATCCTCACCTGAGCAATAATTTGAGGAAACAGCCGAGTCCTCGACATGTGGCAACTTCAGCCGTGTAGGTGACTGTCATCTTGGAGCAGACTTAAGGGATGCAGCACGAGGAAGAGGGAAAGATTGAGATAGAGCGTAACGCTGCTAAGAATTAGAGAGAAACATTCTTTTTTCCCCGAATGAATATTTGCACAAGCGAAAGACCAGAGATGAGGTATATGGATTGTCTGTATTTGACAATGAAAAAAAAAAGACCTCTCGAGGTCGACGAGGTGAACCGTTTAAAAAAACCAGTTATCTCCAATCTTGCGTAATTGCTATTAAGCTATTAAGTGTTTACAATGTGTCTGTCTATATATTTTGGAGGTGGCGTCCACGAGTATGAGGACGATGTATTAAGTCGCTGTTAAACCTGATCCGTTCTCTTCTTTGAAATCTTCAAAGGCTTATAAAAAAAATAGTCCAGAGTTTTATAAGCAATGTTCGCGGACGATGACCTTCACGCTCTTGATTTGTGATAGACGGCCTTTAAATTTGTCGACGAAATCAGTGTAAAAAAGAGATCACTGAAAAATGGCACTGCACTTAATTTCATGAGAAGCAAATCGTATACACCACGTAAACAACGAATATTCAAAGTATTTGATTAATGAAATCGTTTAAAAGAACAGAAGGAAGTTTACGATAATTTCACGACGGATAGCATAAACACAATATTCATGGGTTTAAAATCAATGCGACACGCGTACCGTTGACACGTTCTTCGTATCTCGACATAAAGTGTATCCAGGACAAAGAGCGAGTCAAAAATATTCTTCAGCCGATGGATGAAATCAACGATACGTATTCCACCAGCATTCAAGCGACGTCCTAGATACTCGTAAAATCATGCGTTATTGATATTATCTTGAGTATTGATAGGATTGTCGTTCTTGTTCTCTGGTTATCGTGACGTTCAACTCAGTTAGCTCAACTTCATATTCCTGGACTATTCGGACAGCTGACGAAGACCTCACAACCAATAAAAACTAACACGTGAGAATTCCTTGGAAGAATGCAGTGCATGCAGCAGTACGCTAAATATCCTTGCAATAGCTCGACGCATCAGCGGCAATAGTTGAGAATCGATGATTAGGAACACTATACTAAACTATAGAAGGTACAAACAACTCCAGATAGTCTACAATCGTTTCAATAACGGGACTTCACCATGCTTTTCATGTTCTTTGTCATGCTCTTGATCATATATAAATGACAGGTAGATCTGCTGCAGGAGTAAGAGAGGCAAAGACAATGATGCACCAATTTAACAGCTGATTTCAGTCATCGATACACAAATTCAAAACTGCCCTACCGATCACCGGTATCAGGAAGAACTACGTCCACGTGAGTTCTTCAACACCGTGGAGATCGGAGCACGAGGATGCTGATCTCTAAATAATCTGAACACACCCTACCACTGCACATCGTTGCGACACTGTCGCTGACTGTCGGACTACTCGCGTTGACGCGTCGCTCGAGGACCGTTGGAAGAGACGTCGCGGCGTCGCGTGAAACCTTCTATACCAATCCGAAGTCTTCGTCGATCCCCACTCCTATGCAGGTTCCCTTTCCTTACGATAACAACGTGGTATATAATATTTTAGAATAGACACCCAGAAGCATCCTTCAAATGATTTCTTTATAAAAAATGTTAGATTAGTTGGAGCTAATTAATATTACGCGATATAACACGAGAGACAAAATAATTGCTAGAATTGCGATAACTTTATCGTACGATTAGTCAAGGGGCATTAATCATAGATCAGAAATACAAATGTAGATCTTTGCTTTCGGTGTCATTATGTAAATGAGTAATTGCTTATTTGCTGTTAATTACATTTCTATTACTTTATACAGAAATAATCTGGTTTAATCGACTACGTTCGGGTGAAATGTTTTCAGGTCCGATTAAGCTTTACTCATAAACGCGTGCACCGACCCGTTAGCAGATACGCATGTGTATTTACTTATGTAAATATCAAATGTTATCCTATAATCACATGACTTGGTGGAACGTTATCATTAAAAATAGACAGTCCGTAACGTTTGTTCGAAAGAGCAAGTACATGATAATGACATCATAAACATTGAACGGACGAAACGCTATAGTACGTCATACAAATAATACTCGATGGAGCTTCGCCTTGGGTTTAATCGATAAGATTAATCATTTATTATGTCAGTTAGTCAGCTTTTCAAGATTTACATTAAACTTTAACTATGTTACAATTTTAACTTCAAGTTTCATTATCATAAATGTCAGGAAATTGTTGGATATCACGCAGAAGAGTAGAATTCATGAAACTAAAATTGTTGCTTTCATATAAAACGATTCGTATCGTTTTTATCAGTTCATCAATGTTTAACTTATCTGATGCGATGTTTAATTACGCATGACAAAAGTATTTAATTACGCGTATCACATGTTCGTAGAATCCAAATGTTTCTTCTGCAAAAAAAAAAGTGTAAGTCATCGATATTGCTAACAATAATATATGAAATAGATATTATCAAAGTTTCCAAGGATACGTTGGTCGGTTTGCGGTTTCAAGTAACCCGCTTGAATAGACTCAGGGACAACGGTATGTGTGTCACATGTAAAAAGCTGTATTATCGACATGTCAAAAGTATTGTAAACTTGTTATATTTTTTTACCACTGTGGCGCTACCGTCGCAGGTTGCTTATCATTTACAGCAAGAGACTCGAGACTCCTCGAGACTCTTTGGAATTACACGTAGGTGTGCTACACGAATTGATGCGTGAGGTTCGTTTATGCTGTGTTAACAATTGGCGATTAATTGAGAATAGCTGACTATTGTGTAAAAGTAGAAGTAAGAATAATGTACGTATAATATAATTTTCAAGAATATTAAGATCGTAGAAAGATAGTGATGAAAAACGTTAAATACCAGTATCAACTTTTACTTTGCAAAACTAGGCTAAGAGAGCAGGATAATGACTGTAACTGTACATTGAAAGTATTATAGAAACATTGATATTTTTTTGGTTACTGTCGTGTAAGATCACCAGTTGCTTTTTATATTACTATACTAAACAAGACTCTATTCGTGCTTTGTGTTTATACTGCTTGTGATTGAATTACTCAGGGACGATACTGACTTAATAAAACTTATAAAAGCCATATAATTATTTAATGCTATGTGCATTATATTGCAATTGATGCATTTAATATTGTTTTTTTTACACTCATTGTAGAGTTTATACTCAACATGGCCGAAAACGTAACACCAACGCAGCCTGAAAATTCTCAACCGCAGACGGAGAGAGGATGGCAAGCTCTGAAGGAACATGTTATCGAAAATAAAATTCAAGTTGGACTGTGGACAACGAGAGTTTTTACCATGATATTTACTTTGAGCTATCTTTTATCATTGTCCACATTTGGGTATGACATTGATTTTATTATATTCTATCGATAAGCGCATCTTGAAACTTTTAAAACAATATTCTTTTCTTCACAGAAACCCATATAACGCATATTACAAAGCTTTAATGAGTAATGCTGCAACATATGCCTTACGTCTTCACCAAAGAGTGCCAAGAGTACAGCTCAGTAGAGAATTTCTAGCACTATTACTTCTGGAAGACTCCTGCCATTACCTTTTCTACTCTCTGATATTTCTATACGTTGCACCAGTCACACGTATCCTTTTACTAATAAAAGCCCGATTTTTATTTACAGATATATATATATATCTATCATTTTAAATGTGTATTAAATATTAATTTTTCCTTAAAAAAAGAAAACAGTTGTACTCGCTCCAGTTTTTCTCTTCGCACTTCTTCACTCAGCCAGTTATTCTCTCACGCTTCTCGATGTAAGTTGATAATATCTACTTTCAATGCATATACGCAATAGCGATAGTGTCATTAATAATAATACATTGCTTCGTTCATATTAATCGTAGTGCCTTGGACAAAATAGCTGTTGGGCCGCTCGACTGTTGATATCCCTGGTTGAATTTCAATCTCGCAATATTTTACGCTTGTGTGGATTATGCGAGATTATGATTTTGCCACTCACCATTTTCCTCGTTCTTACGTATGTATAAGCTATCATTATAGACGCATTATAAAATAGAAATAGTCATTTCATATCATTTATATGTATTACGTGATTCTTTCGTGCAGAGGTCGAGCTGGTCTACTCACGCCTTTCATCTATTATCAATTTTTGACGTTGCGCTTGTCATCACGGCGGAATCCTTTCACACGCAACGTTTTCCACGAAATCAGAATGGCACTGAGCTCTGTAGCTTCGAGCCCTTCGGTACCATACCTTTTGCGACGCTTGATCACAGGGTTGCTTATGCTTACGCAACGAATGATAACAGTTAACCAGTAACTGTTCCATTCGAATACTCGGTCATCGAAAAACAAAGAAAGAAAACGGAGGATTATTAATAATAACGAGAGTAACAAAACAAATTATTTAAATGAATTGCATTACTGTTTATCAACAGAGAGGTGTATTTTCGGCGTTTCGTTTACTTTGTCTTTATTTTTTTTTCATAATGTATCTTTTCCCCAGGAATAAGGTTAAGTAATCTTGAACTGTAAAAACAAAATGATGTAATTCATTGGTAATATGCGTATGATAATATTCTATAATTAATCACTTGGGTGGTTCACATGGGTCTTATTTAGTCATGTTTACAGGAATGCATTACAAATGATTTAAGTGAATTTAACGAAGATTCCACAATTATAATTACGGTTATTAGTCGCCTCATTTAAATCAATGATATTTTATTATTCATCATTTAGTTGATTTTCATTTTCAAATAGCTAATATCAGACCTACGATTTTGGAATCCAACGATTCAACTAGCTTCGGATGGATATAAAAATGCACGGGGTGCTACATGCGGTATAGCATTGTTATAATGCCATTGGGTTTGACCCAGCATCGTGTACTGAATTCCAGTGTCCATTCCAAACTAGTTTAAAACTCGAGATAGATTTCTACATTTTGATTTATTGAATATGTAACAGTAAGAAGCAAACGTGGCGCGCCATTAGTTTCTTGTCCTCATAAAGAAAAATGCCTTTATTACGCGGTATTATTGCCACGATGTCGGGTGATTGTATCGCAAATTGAATTTGCGAAAAGCAGGATTTTACGAATATAGTAACGTTTTTTAAACTAGCAGTATGCACCTTTTTACTTATTGATGGATCAGTCGATGTAGAAGGGAATCGGGCGAATGATTGATGAAATATTGGCTTACCGATATAAAATACTCTAACGGTATAAGACATTTTTGTCGAATATTGTTGGTGTTTTCTAAAATTGATAATTGCCAATGTTCCGCTCTACTTTATTGTGTCTCTGATTGCACGATTGAACAGTCTAGTTGCTGATTATTCAATAAAATGTTATGGCAAATCAATGTTTCATAAATAAAACGTAAAATATAAATTCTATGTGAATATTGAAATTTTGAACCTCCATTATCCATATTTATTCTATCTCTTTGAGTTATCGATGTAAAAGTCTACAGGTGTAACGTCGATTCGAAATGATAAATATGACTGATATTTGGTTTATGGCAAATGGATGTATTTTGAGTGTATCGATGAGTAGACGCAGTATTTGTCGGAAATCGGATAGTTTATAGTTTTTAAACTTTTATTGTAAACATGTATCTCGTCAAACAGCAATTGGGGCTGGTTGAGGAGCATCTGGCTTAGTAACTTTAACGTCAGATGATGGATGCAAAGGCAGTTCTTCATCCTTTGGCTCAGTCACTGTAACTTTGTCTGGCAAAGGCTTCCTGGGTCCAGTTTTACCAGTTTCATCCCAAGGAAGCATGATTTTCACTTTGATTCCCAAGACACCTAAAATAAACATAAAAAACATTGTAAATATATGATACTGTTATTGTACCGTTATCAGAGACTCACCCTGTCTCAGGAGTACATGTCGCGTGGCTGTATCAACGTAATCATTGATGGGTTCACCCGAATGGATCATAAGTCCATCAACAAATTTCATTGATTTTGCACGTTGACCACGCAATTTTCCACTGACTACTACTTCGCATCCCTTCGCTCCTGACTCCATAATGAAACGGAGCACTCCGTAACAAGCTCTGATATACAAACAAAATAGAAACGAGAAATGGTAGGAAATTTATAAAAACAGCATGGTAATAATATTCGGAACAGAAGCACTACACACCTTCTTACAGCCAGACCACCAATAAGCTTGTAACGCAAAGATTCAGCTTGCGCTATGGCACAAAGGCCACGAGTAGCTACTTTTTCAGCATACAGTTCAACGCTGTGCTCCTTGAAGTTGAATCGCTTCTGTACTACGGAAGTCAGTTCCCTGATACGACGTCCTTTTTCTCCAAGCACACTCTGCGTATGAGTTGCCATTAAGATGATCTCAGTCCGAGTAGGTGTAACCCGTACTTCAACACCAGAGTAACCATCTTCAGCCAATTCACGAGTTAGAAACTCGTTGAGCTCGGCCTTAAAGACACCGTCTCCAACAAACTAAACAGGAATGTAAAAGAACATTTAAAAAATTAAGGAAAACAAAGACAGCTGCTTTAAAAGTAACCTAACAGGGCAATCGCGCTCACTGAGTAACGTGTCAAAAATTTTGAAACTAACATCATAAATAAAATTCTATACAAATTGAGTATTTCAGAAAGAGAATTTGGAGAAATGACATCAGTAACCATAACTGTCAAAATAGTCCGTATAATTTTTAATGAGGTTAGGTTGATTGAAATGCAATATTCATAGCATACGAAAGTGTGGGATATAGCGGCCATGGCCGTAGCCAATGCATATCCATGCCATCCGATAATCTAATGCACTTTATTAGAAATCTCGCAGTTAAACGTAAAATATAAAGAACTACGCCAGAATAATATTCAATTATATTTACAGTGAAGTAAATAGACAAATATGGACGCACGAACCTTTCGTTTCTTTGAGATTGAACGAGCAGCCATGTTTGACAAGGAGACGGAAAAGAGGCCACGGCGCCAGATGATGAGACTAGAAACGGAAGTTGGCCGTAGCCATCTAGCGGTGATCCATAGAGTCACGGTACATTCTCTCACTCGATCGATCAGGGCTTTTTTTTACTGCAGTCATAAAAGCATATCAAATGTACAATTAATAAGATTTATCCGATTATTGCTGAAATTACATGCGATATTTATTATCGTAATATTTTAACGACGCTGCTCAATATTATTATCCATACCAAGCATCGAAGTCAAATGTTTTAAAATCATTTAAACGTTTCTGTAACGTTTCTATCGAGACAACACGCTATTTACTTAAAACTAAAGTTATCTTTTGAACTTCAGCAAGCGTATAATAGATTAAAAGAATCATAAATTTCCTTCCTTTTATTATTATGTTCGCGTTTTCAATGTAGGCGACCGTATTTCATAACTTGTATGCATAATTTATGAATAACGTTAATTGCTAATAATTTCTTAGGAACTTCATAGAAACATAACACACATACTTTAATATAAGTAATGAAAATGAAGGATATTCTGAAGGGTAAGAGAGTGTAAAAAGAGTGAGAGGAATATTGCGAAGCAAGTAATAACTGATTTGCTATTGGCAAACCGTTATTGATATATACGGTGGAGTCCTGCATAAGTTGACCCCACGTAAGCTGATCCGTTCGCGTAAGTTGACTGAGCACACTCGCGTAAATAGACTTCTCCTCCGAGAGGTTTTCTCCACCACAGATCTGTTTTCTTTGCCCAGCGATGACTCAACGCAAGCGCAATGTTGGTGCCGCCATAAATCAACAAAGATCAATGAAAGAGTGGGGATGGCGGGGTGGGTCAACTAACGTGACTTGTCTCGATCGTAAGCGGTCAACTTATGCGGGACTATACTGTACTTATATAAACCCCTTTAGTTACCTTGACTGTACGCTCCTGAGGTTTTATCGTGATACAGTCATGCTCTCACTAGACACTCTGGATCGAGTACAAATGACTCGATAGATATTTAACACGTATATATTTCTTAGCTTATGCAGTGATGGTACTGTGCGGAACATGATTCGCGTCAGTCATGGAGTGGAAGACGATAGTCATTGCGGTTCTGGTGGTTAGTTTGTGTTTTCTTGCGATTCCCTTGAGAGTCCAGCCGAGTGGTATAACAGAGGACGTGAAACTATTCGAAGAGTATGTCGCTAAACATAACAAGTCTTATCGACGCAATGCACATGAATATGATAAAAGATTTAAAAGCTTTCAGGTAAGTAAAGTTACTGCCTTTTAAGATTCAATAATGGAGTCGGATATATTTAAAGTCTATGTAAAACGATATTTCTTCAAGGACAATCTTCGTGTGTTTGCTTAACGTTCTGTTGTTTTGCACGTAAAGAGATTTAAGCCTGAATGTTTATCTATTTTTGCAGACGTCGTTGCGTCACATCGAAAGAATGAATGGATTAAGAACTTCAAAAGAAAGTGCCTATTACGGACTGACAGAATTTTCGGACATGTCTCCGGAGGAATTCTTACAAGTGTCTTTAAGGGAACGTAAAATGGCGTCAAAGAATTCCTTGGAGGTATATGAGCGAAGAAAGAGAGGAGTGTCGAATCTTTTAGTCGAAAGGGGATCCAAAGGTACTAAAGAATTGCCGCTGAAGTTCGACTGGAGAGAAAAAGGTGTGGTGGGCCCAATTCGTAGTCAAGGAAATTGCGGAGCCTGTTGGGCCTTCAGTACCGTCCAAGTAGTGGAATCAATGGTGGCCATTGCTAATGGGACTTTACCGTCTCTCAGTGTTCAAGAGGTATCCTAATGCGTCGACTGCAAGTCAATGGCTAATAATTTGGACGAAGATGTCAAAATATCATAATTTCGCGCGCAGATGATTGATTGCGCAAGGAACAATAACTTTGGTTGCGAGGGTGGCGACATATGCAGTTTACTTGGATGGCTGCTTGCTACGAAGATGAAAATTCTACCGGAAACCAGTTACCCACTGACGAGAAAGACCGACTTATGCAAACTTGACAAGTAGGTGAAAACAGAAAATAAAGGTGACTCCACCGCAAGGTTGTTTGTACGAATTTCTGCATTATTTTTTGTTTCCCCCTAGGAGTAATAAAGTCAGTCCAGGATTTCGTATTACGGATTATTCGTGCGAAAGGTAAGACAAAAAAATATGACTTAAGCTCTAGATAAAGTGGTTTTCATGAAGCATCAAATTATATAAAACAACCAGTTATTATACTTGCTTTTCTATATATATATATATATGTAGAATATAATTGCTAATCAGTTGAATGCATGATATTAGATAATCTTGGCTGGTCTCACCTATGTTTTTCCTTACATGCTGAAGGCCATCGTCTTTATCGAATGCGTCTTTAACGTCAATAATACATGTAATTGTTAAGAAAATCTCACGAGATACGATTATCAGAAATCCTTATTAGGTTTGACGGGTATTCATGCGCTGTTCCGAATGTAAATAGATAAAATCAATGATTATTATCTCTGCTCAAACTTTATAAATTTTATCTACTTCACAGCTGGCCCTGACTATTTTTTTTATTTTTAGCTTTGTGGGCAGTGAACAAAAGCTTCTGGGCGTCATTGCGTATCATGGTCCAGTCGCGGTGGCTGTGAATGCTTTGACTTGGCAGAATTATTTGGGCGGAATTATCCAATACCATTGCGACGGTTCCTTTGCCAGTTTGAATCATGCTGTTCAGATAGTTGGTTATGATAACACTGCTACTATACCGTATTACATTGTAAAAAACTCATGGGGGCCATCTTTCGGGGATAAGGGATACGTTTATATTGCAATCGGTAGCAATCTATGTGGTGAGTAACCCTTGACATTTTAATAAAAATTGTCGAGAGAGCTCGTTACAAAGACTCGGAATTCTATATCTTTTTTCTATTTACAGGTATTGCCAATCAAGCGTCTTCAATCGATGTATCATAGACGAATGACAATTATGAAATTGAGTTCGTATAAAATTAAGAAAAATATTTTCTACCATATTGCAGCTCCTATCTTTTTTTTACTGATTCTTTATTCGTGCTATTTTCAAATGTATAGCAGAAATAGAAAAGATCTACAGATTCTTATTGAACAAATGATATTTTTGATATATAAATATAGTATATTATAGGTATATATATCAAGTCAATGAATAAAAATTCATTTTATTGTACTTTTCAGATCTTAATATTGCTAAACTATCGTTAGTATTTCTCGTTGTTATGTTCATTTGGCGATGTTGACAACATTCTTCAATAATTGTCACATAGAAACGTTGACAGAAATTTCAGAATTAATATGTTCATCCTCCTCGTCCCATGAGCCCCAAGTAACTGACAGTTTGGCCTTCATGTTCTTGGTCAATGGCGGGATAAGTTGCCGTGGGATCAGAAACGTTGACAAATTGAAGAGATCCAAGAACACCTTATACCGGTCACTATCGGAAGAACAAGAACGGAACGCGTATTACCAAAACAAAAATAAAAAAATTTAATACATCCATCTTCTTATGTGTTACCTCAAGGTGGATTTTAGATACTGGTAGCCAGAGGAACCACCAGTTCCTAATTGTTGGGACCCAATCATTCGTTGAACCATAATGACGTGATTATCTATTTAAAAGAAAGAAATTTGATTGGAATTAACATGAATTTTTTAAAGATAAAATTAAATCACTCACATCTCCATTTGGTAATCAAAGAATCAATATCCATCAATGCTGTAAGAATTTGATGCGGTTGACTGAAACGTGGCTCATCCCTGTAAAGCGTGATCATGACAGCTCCTTGTAAGGCTGCATGACTAAATCTTCGTTCACCTCTGGAAACCAAAGCATTGTGAAGAGACTCTTTGAAGATGGTGTCGAAGACTGCTCGACGGGATACGAGACTCGCCGTTAGATGTTTCTTCGTTTGCTCCTTTGTTTCATTCTATAAATCCATATTTATATACTTCTTTGTTGTGTCTAATAGCTACTTATCAACAGTTTAAAATTCTTCGTTGTCTTTATCCTACTTAAAATGAATATGCATCAAGTAAAAAAGTATAACTTCACCTCTACAACGAGTTCCTGATCAGCAAGCATCTGTTCAACAGACCTTCTGTACTTCCCCCAAAAATCAAAATCATGAGTCTCGAGACCTGGCGTCCTTGCCAACCATCGTTGAACGAGAAAGCTTAAACTCGGTTCCTCTTCGGACCGACAGATGGCTTCGATAGCTTGTGGATCTCGACCAAAAACCCTAGTATAACTTTGATTGAATCTGACACGATGTTCTTGCTGAACGCCAAGTTTATTCTCTAGGAGGCGAAACTGAAGCGATTGGAAACCAGAAGCAGGGCATAGATAATCACGAAAAGCCATAAAGTCTAGAGGAGTCATCGTTTCAAGTATCATCACTTGGTCGACGAGGAGCTAAAACAAATAAATATGTATACATAACCTCTTTGACCATACCCATGAGAAATATATTATTAATGAATTTCTGTTTAGTCGATTTCTTAGTCAAATGGGAACGAGATGAGTTGAAGTTGAATGATGTATGATGAGAGACAAATAGAGACAAAGGAGGACAGAAATATTCTCTATAGAAAGCATTTGATTTCTGTGGTTTCGAAATAGTCTCAGCTCGGGAATGTTTTAACCAACTGAGGTCAGTTGCATACGATATCGCATGTCGCATATCGCATGTCACATATCAACTATCGTGTAGCTGTTCTGGTAGTGCTATTGCAGGTATTGAAATATCGAATTACCACTATTCCTCAATCAAGAGGAATCCTTCGTCATAAAGACTTTTTTTGGACTTGCTATCATCATACTTCCGGATTTGAATTACTCGTCACTATTTGGTAGATCATGTAAGGTTGATTAAAATCAGAAAGCAGTAAAAAAAATGAAATTTTAGAAATGCTAAAGCGTAAAGAATGCTAGGACGTAAGTCAAGATAAGAATTTCAGAAATTCTTTCACTTTACTCGCCATTGAAATTTCATTAAATGGGTTACCCTCATCTTGGTAAAACGATACCAAGCACCTACGATACTTGGGCATACATTGGCTTCGTTACCAACACTGTTCCTAATAGTGACAACGACGCTGTCGCCGACGCCATCACTAATAGCAACGACGGCGTCAAAATGCTGCTGTGCGCGGTGACGCTAATTGGCTTGAAATCAGAGGGCGTTCACCCTCCCGGTTGTAGTAAAAGCTCATTGTCACTGTCACTGTCACTTTGTCATTATATAGAATATAAGAAATCATTGACCTTATACTAAGGGCTACCTCGCTGTCATTATTAATGATAATCTTTTTACCTTTAGAATGAGAACGATGCGATTCAATCTCTTGAGTATTTCAAGTGTACGAGATTCGTCTAAGCCCTGAAATCAAACTCAATGATAATTCACTCAAGTATATCGTATACGTGAATAAACATATGTGGGGTATTTAGAAAAAAATTGCTTTTTTAGTACAAAACTTACCTCAGTATTGAAAAGTCCTCTTACGGAATCCAACTCGTAAATGATTTGCTTGAACCAGAGCTCGTACGCTGGACGGCCAAAAGAATAGGAAAGAAGGAAAGAGCGAGAGAGAGAGAGAGAGAGAGAGAGAGAGAGTGAGTTGCGAAAAATGTAAAAAAGAAAAGTAATAAATAGAGAGAGAGCAAGAAAAGCAAAAAAAGATATAAAAAAATTTTAAGAAAACATTCACAAAAGATCAAAACAATGGATGCGTTATTCCCATCAATTTTAGGAACGCAAATATAAATACTTGCGGGTCAAAAATACGTTATACTTTATTCAGTTAAAAATGTTAATAATACAGATTATACGTACCTTGATGGGTAATAATAAAAAGATGCTCATCGTGAACGACATCTTTGTATATTGCACTAAGTGGATTCTGCGCGGATAATATCTTGTCGAGATGTAAATACTCGCTATAAAGTAATCCAGGACCTTCAGTCAGTTGGTCACCTTCCTGGGCCACATCAGCTACTGTATTTTCGCTAATTCGCAATCAAAGTAAAAACTTATCAATGACTTAAGGGCCATGACCCCGCGGCTTTTGTTTATGTTTCGTTATTTCTAGAGATTGAACAATCATTTGACGCAATCTCTAAAGTGCCCTCTTACATAACGATTAACAGTAATGCATTTTATCTTCGGACGATTTATTAAAATTTATTTTTCTCCACTCACGTTATTCCATTGATTGTCATGGGACAGGCCATTGTCGTCACTCAATGATTTTCTTCCTTGTCTTTTGATCTGTCAATAAATACAATATCAAGGACAATAAAACAAAAAAAAATCTAACAAAAAATTTTCAAACGACTTACAATAATCAGTACTCCTGAGCTATGATGATGGCTGATTTAAATAATACAGCACGTCACAGACGATCGTCGATACAATAAATAAATACTTTGATTCTTGTTCGATAATAATGATCTCTGATAGTATGTTAGTGGAGAGCGAAGAGTACAGATCCCACAGTAAGTAGTGACTACTCAACTCGACGAACTCGTTTACAAGTTAAAAGCTAGCAAGAGTGTAGATCGTTGCGCGCGCAATCATCTCTCACCACCCCAACGGTTATTAATTGCGCGAGCCTATCGGATCTCATTGATGAGAAACAATAAGTAAAAATATTAAATAACGTGGAAATAAATTTTCCAATTAGAATTTTGTATTGCATTAATATTTATAACAAACAATGCCACCAATATAAGCCCAACTAACTAACCAAACTGTTGTACATAAGTTGCATAATTCAGTTCCAATTTCGAGCGAGATATTTGACAGGATTTGGTACGAGCGTTACGTTTAATATGAATTGCCGTACAAAATTTGTGTGTCAATATATCGCACGTTATATCGTGTATTAAACAGGACGAAAATATGCATTATATATTTTTCAACCGAAATTAATATTATATCGATGCATAACGCCTTCACATATAAATCAGTTTTTACTGGTGCGTCTCTTACGGCTAACGTCGCAACGTTGCAGCGTCACAAGGACACGCGGAAGACCAGGTACTCAGTTCCGTCGTTGTGACTTTACTATCAGTTTCGAGAGGTGCATCGGCACGCATACAACGCGTCGTTATTCTCCTCTTCTGCTTTCTTCGCGCGTAGTCATAACAGCAATCAGTTACAGCTCTGCTTTCCTTTCTTCCTTACCCCATATGTACTGGGAAGGTTACACGCATTCGTGCTCTGCACAAAACGTCTATTGAAACTTTTGTCGATCAAGAGCTTCGTGAATAAGATCAATCCCGATAATCTTTCACGTGATTGACAACTCGATTATACAAAATTCAAGTTTGTTTTGTTGTATAGTGCCTAGTGTGTGCTGTGAGAAAGTTACGTGCCGGTATAACTTTTTAACAAGTATCACGCAAACTTCAATATTTTGGATTAATCATTCGATTACCGAGCGGCTGATCTCATTGATATTACTGATTTCATTGATCTTATTGACCCCAGTAAAGATCAACGCATTCAACGATTTTTCGGGCCTGTAGGATCTACGTTATACTGGTTGATTTGGCTGAAGTAGTCTATTGAGATATTAATATAACATTTAATGGTAAGTCATATTTGACATGTCTTTAGATATTATTAATGACGTACTGCACGCAGCTAATGGTTGCTAACCGTTTAATGTGGTATTGTTTATGTATTAAATAATTGATAAGAGTCGATTTACACGGAATGATATTTTAATTCATTCTTTATTGATAGCGTGATAATCTAAAAGATTGCATTAGTGACTGTTCAGGTTTAGAAGACTACCCAAAAAGAAATAAACAAAATTCACGATAGAATTATGTCCAGACTACTAAGTCGTCGGCCTTGCACTCTGAACTTGAAGCGTTGTGTTATGGCTCAACAAGCTGTAGAACACAAGGCGTCAACGCGATAGTGCGATGCGAAGCTAGAGAGAAAAAGAGAGCGTAGGGATAGAGGGGAAGCAGAGAAACGAATGAAAAGAGAGAACAGAAAGAATGTCGCTTCGTAACCACAGTCCATCCGTATCGCCGCTCGACCTGACAATCTGACATTAACTTCTAAATAAACTATCTATATATGTGTATATATAAGGACATCAGTCAGGAAGAACACAATACAGAATAATAAATACTTTTCAAATTTCACTTTTCAATATATTGGCTAAATTTAATTTGTTTGATTAGACACATACGTTTTATTATCTTGCAGACCCTTTTGTTTAGTATACGTTTTCAGTGTGTTATATGCATATATATATATGAGAAATGGTGGCTTATACTTTATTTGGACTTATTTTTCTACTTTTCAATAATTTTAAGAATCTTTCAGTAGGTACTCGTATTATGTCGTAGTCATAACTATACAGTAAAAGGATATGGAATTGTAAACAAGACCTTGTTACTTGAGGATTAGAGCGTCGCTATAGTGAAAGTTTGTTTTGCTATTCCTACCGAAATCACAGAGACCGAATATTTTTGACTTACGAGTTTTCGAAAAAGTATCTTGCGAAAGTTGTTAGGTATTCGAAAAAGTGAAAACAATGGTTAATTAAAGAACATAAATTGTGTCTGCTGGAGGCTCTACTGTGTCGATAATAAGGCCTAATTCTTTTCGGAGAATACTTTTACATTTCTTTGAAGATTATTTCCACGTTTTCGTAAATTTAATGGAATTTTATTTTTCGTCTTTGAGTTTTTGTGAGGATTGAATCGCTGTTTGCCACTAATCATTGACTATTAGGTATTTACTAATAATTAACAACAACCTACTGTACTTTACGACTTTCATCCTTCCGCAGCAGACAAAACGTTATATTACAGAACGCGGCCAACCAAATCATGTTTAATTTGCTATTGGACTTTTCTGCTGGTACATTAAAAGATTCCGTATACCGTGACGTGATATTAACAGTCGTACATTGTTATTTTAAGCATTTCCGTAACTCTTAGCCCCAAAGTTATTAAACGTGAAAAATCATAATGGTATTCAGCACATGATATATCAAAATTAATCCAGCGTTAAACTCATAAATGTCGGACGAGTGCTTTCGAAACAATATCAAATTTAAATATTTGTAAAAATATTAATTCTACTTATTCTCTTTGTTTTCATTCATCCACGTTATGCAGCAAGTATCACGTTCATATTTGGAACGTGATAGCAGATACTCACAGCTCTGACTACGATAAAGACTTCCGGTAAAAAAGAATATATGTTCCATACAAGGGATCTGTTGACAATTCAGCAATTACACTTTGGCAGTATCGAGTGTAAAACATGTAATAATTAATAATAGAATAATCAATTGTTTTTGTCAGAGAACAATTCGCAGTTTATTCGCGAGAAACAGACAACAATCTTGAATTTGACATTGTCTCGGTGTTTAACGGTGTTAAATCGAATTTCAGCTTGAATTTACTGCTTCGAAGATCAAGGAATAATGGGAACTAGTCAACTTGGTCTTCTTCTTTGGAAGAATTACCTAGTGCGAAAGAGACAACCGGTAAGTTGCAGAGAAATGATATCTCAGTTGTGTGATTCGTTGTCATCTGTATTGTCGCCATTTTCTTCTTTTTTCTTCTTCCTCTTCTTTTTATATTTTATTTTCCTCTTCAGGGAATTCTGGGTCTGGTGTTTTTATGGCCGATAGCAATCTTTCTACTTCTCTACACAGTAAGGGACAATGTTGAACCCGTTTACAATCCAACGTGTCAGTTTCCTGGACGGATGCTGCCACAAAATGGACTTCTTTCCTTTCTGCAAAGTTTTGTCTGTAGTGTTGACAATCCGTGTGAACCCTTATCGGCGTATAAAACAATGCCTAGTTATAGAAATGCTAAGTGAGTTTTGCAACACGTGATGTACACATGATTTGGTCACGAAACATACGTGTCTGCATTTATTTTTTTGAAGTATTATGCACCTAAGAAAATTTGTATTCCTTACCCAGGCTCGGACCACTTTTCGAAGAATTAGAACCGCTGCTGGCAAATGATACTTTGGTGACTGTTATAAAAAATCTGCCAAAAGGCACAAAACTTTTGGAGTCCATGGCTCAGATCTTCACTCAGCCGCACGTCAAAAGTTTATTTGGTAAACGGAATTTCGATAACACGACATTATTTATTTGATACGTTTGACATTATCTTTATTTATTTACCTTGCAGAAAAGGGAATACATGTTGGTGATTTGTTCGTGGATCATGAATTTATAAAAAGTTATGTCAAATCTCTTGGATTAAAGATGAAGTCTGGTTTGATGGACGCGATTCTGCAAAATGCTTCGATTAATTTGGCACCGGTAAGCAGATCCCGTTTTCAGCATACTAAAATATAATGAATATTTTTGAAAATATAAATATAGTCTAATTTTCATTGATTTTTTTATTGACAGCTCATTGGTAGTTTTGGCTCTACTGATATTGACGACATACTCTGCTCCAGCAAGACTCTTTCCGAGTACTTAGTGGTACCTGATGATCTGAGCCTAGAAGATGTCACCCAGATTCTGTGTAATCTTGATTCCATGAGGATGGTTGCTTTGGTGAATCAACTGACGCATCATCTAGACATTAAAAAGTTTTTGGAAATGCTCGATCGCGCAATAAGCACATTTCGTCAATATGATTTTTTCAATGATTTGAGTCATGCAGTCGAGAAATTACTACATTTGAAGACAATAGAACGCTTTGCCCCGTCTTATTTGAAACTGGAGCGATGGCTTCCATTTGTCATTCCACTTTTTCGAAATGTCACCTTTCGTGAGATGGACCTGACCTTGTGAGTAGATTGAACGATCGGACGTGATTGATAGCCCATATCAGTAACTCATTAATAACTCATTATTTTTCAGCATCAATAAATCACTTGCTCTTCTGGAGCCAGTCTTCCAGGATGATCGGGATTGGTCCGTGGCTCGCCATGCTTTTATCAGCTTGAATGAATTCCTAACTGTGTTTGAAAAAATCCTTAGAGAGTCGAATCCTATACCTAATCAGCATCCCTCTGATTCATCATCTCGTACCGGTACTCAATATTCTGCAAGAGAACGAAAGGAACTTCGTTACGATATTGGCAAAGCCTTTGATTTGGCTTACGTAGTTCTAACGGACGGTGTAACATTGACTAACAGATTGATTGATCGTCATCAGAATGAGATTGGAAAGTAAGTCAATGATTGGACCTAATGATATTAATTGTTTATCGATAATTGTATACATTTCGTGAAATAATCCTTTTTTGCCAGGGAAAGTGAGCTTCTTGATGCTCTTCGAAATATTTTTCCAAAAAATGTCATAAATGTGGCGACCTACTGTGTGTCTCTGACGGAGAAGTTCGTGAGGACGGTTGAGCACGTCGCGATGCTCTATTCAGAGATGCCAAGAAAATTCTATGAAGTGTCGCTCAAGCATAAGGACGTTGTGAAACACATCCTGAGAAATCTCCAACCTTCTTCTTTCGAAGCTCTAGTTCAATCTTTTTCACATGCTATCGTGGCCCAGGTGTGTGCACTGCAGATCGCTGTTATGCAATTCTGCGTTAATTAATAAACAGAAAAACATAATATTATGTAGCTGTCATATACTCAATGTATTTTTTGTTCTACACATACGCAGCATTTCATCGAGGAAGTGAACCAACTGAAAAATGTTAGCGAAGCCATCTGTCAGGATGGCATTTTTCGGGAGATATTTAATATCAATACAGACAAACACGAGAACGATTCTGCTGTCTTATTGAAAGATCTCTTATGCAATAATCAGACCAAGAAATTCATTTCAGAATTATACCATTCTTTCGAATTAACAAATTTTCAGGATATCGTAAGTTATGATTTTTCTTTTTACTTTAAGTATTTTTTAAAATCTTCATTCGAGAGAAACTTGTTTTTTTTTATTTAAAAATATTCTTTCCTAGATCGCCAACACTCTGTCCACCTTTGTGACTATCGCTTTTCAGCAGCCTGTGGCTTTGGAAAAATCAAACGTAACTTCTCTTTTGAGCAGTATGAGAAAATTATTTGGGTACTTGGATAGAGATTCTGAAATTTCGATCGGATCTAACGAGATCGACTGGCAACGCACTTTTGATATTCCACAAGAGTGGATGGAGGTTTTCAGGAAAAATGTAGCTACAGGAAGGCTTGACGTGTAAGACGCGCTTGATGGGAGAAGTTTTAATTACCTTCTGCCAATCTCTTAATAAATTTTATAGCGACCATATTCTGTATTTTTATAGGTTAGCTATACACCTTGCAATGGCGCAATTTATGGGTTCACGCAGCTTGGCTTACATGAGCATTGTATCGGATCTCAAAAGAATGGATACTCTGGCCGCAGCCATTTTGAATGACGTTCGAAGTGAACCAAACAGCTGGATCGTTGACGTTCGGAAATATCAATCACAGCTTCTGGAAACATTTTATTTGACTCTTGCAAATAGAAAAAAGGTATGTAAAGGCTTGATTTTCGTTTCCAACTAATTTGTAGCATTTATCAATAAGATTGGGTATTTGATTTTAGGTCCTGAAGATTCTCGAATTTAAAAATTTCACTGAAGCTTATTGCAACGCATCGATTTCGACAGAGCTTCTCGAATATCCCGAGTCATCAAATGCTGTAATTCTTAAAAAAACAGTTTGTCGGCTTTCGTCGCTTGTTGAGATAAATCTTGACAGAGGCGTCATTGAACTCGATAACTCTGTTTCAACATTCAATAAGAAAATGTTTGATTTTAATTGGACTGCTTTTAATGATAAAACCATTGAAATTTATAAATACATTGATTCTTTGCTTCACGGGGAAGATGTAGAGAATTTTGATCCGGAAGTCATCGAAAGATCCAGAAGGAAGTTTAAGAACGCTTGGACCGTTGATCTGAGCATCCAAGATGCTTGGGAGATCAGGTCAGCTTAGATAAAATATATAATTATATCCTCTGATTTCTTTCATATTAAAGAAAAATATATATATATCAAAACAACCTTGAAATATCTTTTTAGTGTTGGACTTATCTGCAAGCTCTTCGCCGTAATGGAGAGTCCACTCTTCAACATTCAGAGCAAAGAGACCTGGAAGAACTTGTACGGATTGGCATGGGCAACTGATGTCATTCAGGAACATCTTGGGGCTCTTTTTCGTCATCTTCAAGAAAAGAATTACTCATTGGAGCTTTCAGAAGTTCTACGAGAAATGCCACAGACAGAAATTCTGGCTAAGCTACTCTTGGAGAATTTAGCTCCTCTGACTCTGGACATCCTTGACACAATCACTCTGACGAGACCACTTCATTTAGTAAGAGACGGATAATCACATTTTTTTTATTAGCTGATTAATTAATTATCTTGCATTCTGAGTTTTACTTATTAGTTTACAGGTATCGCTGAGTATAAAAAGCGTGAACCGGATTGGCCATGTATACATACTGAGAGTATTGGTGCTATACTTGATCTGAGAAGCGGAAGTAGACAGGTAGTGCGGGAGATTGAAAGAATCAGCTGCAATCCTGGACTCTTTCTTAGAGAATGGACCGACCAGCCTGCATTTGCTAAGCTACGTAAAATCGTAAGAATCATAGTTTGCTTCCTGTTTGAGTGAATCTGCTGGGATGATAGTTATATTTTACTTCCGGTTTTGCAGTGGGGAAGCAATGACACAGAAGATATTGAGAATTTCGACTGGACTTTCGGTTACGTAAAATTTCGACGCCTAGTGGCCAATATCACTACCTTAATTGAAAAGTCAGACGTGCTAAGTTTACCGGATATGTCGCAATCTTTCTCAATTTATGCTAATCAATTTCTTCCTGAAGTGATCAAGATTTTTAAGGAACGTTCAACGCATCTAGTAGAAGACGTTGGCAAACAGTAAATATTTATTCATAAATCATTTCTAAATCCATTAACTTAAAGACTTAGAAGCATTTTTTTGATTTTAGACATCTTTTGGAGTTCGTGGAATTTTTAGATTTACAAATTGATAAGAGCGTCAAGGCCTTTCGAAGCAATGCGTCAGCGAGCGATATTCTGACCAAGAGGCCTTATACAAATAATGGCGAAGATCAAGAACAGCCATTGACAATGCAGGACAGAATTTTGATCCTGACCAAATTTCTTTCTCAAGCTCTCAACGAAATTCCACGTGTCGTACTTCAAGTTCTTCAAACATATAAGGATACTCCCCAACAAAATGGCAGTATTGATTTCCTGTCTCTTCTCGGATTTGCTGGCGAGAGTCCTGTTTCGATTGTATACCAACGTTTTCCTGAACTCCTGGCGACCATTATAAATGGTCTCAATGATCCTAAGTTTCTGTCGCGGATTGGATCAATCTCTGAAGTTAGCTGTTCTGATGTTTTCTCATGGTTCGGTGAGTCAAGGGTACCAGGAATTTCTGAAAGAGAATACAGAATCCTTAAGAATTTTACCTGCGACGAAGATCCTGAGAATTTTAATCTATTCACTGATCTATACTTGAGAGAAACATTCTTTTGGAAAAAGCCAGTTTCTGAGTACAGGTGTCGCTTCGCACGGGCCGCTTTTAATTTCTACGAATTAGGAAAAACACTTCAGAACGTTACGTTAAACTCGATTATAATCGAACCGCCATATTCGTCTCGATATTTTTATCGATCTCTCAACAGCCTAAAAGAAATTTTAAAGGACTCGCAATACGAATTTTCAAATCAATATCAGGTAATCATCATTCAATAACATTACTATATGAGCCAGCCTTTTTCATGATAAAATCCAGACTTTTCTGGTTACATCATCATCATTTGATCTGAACAATATCATTTTTAGGAACTTCCAGTGGACAAGTGGCCTCGGTTTTATCAATTAGTGCTACCTGCTTTCTCTCAACTCTTAAGTCATGCAACAGATGCTCTGCATTCCTGGAATCGAAATAACGAAAAAAAATCCGGACATTCAACGACCCACGTTCTCTACAGCTGGAATTTCGTCAAGGATGGTGACGTCCGTCAACTCGTTAAACTCCTGGAGGCGCATCCAATCGAAGCGATATCCCTTCTACCGGAATTTAAGAAATTCGACATATTTTTGGAGAGTAACACAACAGAATCTCTCCCATTAAGAACATTGAGAGGAACTGTATGCGATTTGCGATATAAGAAAGACGGTTTTTGGACACAGCCAAATCACTTACACTTTTTGAAAGAACTATGCTCGTTTGATCCTTATCAACTTCTGAGAAGTACTACCGGCGAACAATTTTTTGTAAGTTTTTAATGACACATATAGATTATTATGATGGATAATTAGTGACAATGACTAATTACTTCAGGATGCAGCGCTGGGACGTACAAATGATTTACGTGGAATCCAACCTCTATGTACCGCCATTACAAACTTTCTTGATATTTTCCTCAACTTAACTGCAGTTCATCCAGAACTTTCTTTTCGTTCGAATTTAATAAATGCCACTACGTGGAAGAATCTACCAACTGATACGAACTTGCAGCTTATCAAATTTGAGGCTTCCTGGGTACGCAGTCTAATACGTAAAGACAGAATAACGTTTTCCCTTTTGGAAGGAAGTGGAAATAATACGAAAAATGGAACCGGAAATCAGATCTGGGATGACGCGTTTGACTTGGTCCGAATGAGTCGCTTTTTGAAGATCGTTTCTGGTCTCATAGATTGGATATCTGGTGGAGACATCTGGCAGAAAGTGCGTGATTCATACAAGGAATCAAAAATTGAACCGTTGCTAGATGTAATCGAAGAGTTGCCAAATTTATTTGTTGCTGGTATTGATACTTTCTTGTATTCGAATCAATTGAATGATTACATATTGGGACTACTTGCTGAACGTAATGATCTTTGCGACTTCGAGCATTATCTTCTGGTACCAAGTTTTATTCAGGATAAATCACTGCGCTCGCGACTTCAACATTTTTGTAAAAAATTATTAAAAAATGAAGAGAATCTCACTGGCAAAGACTTCATACCGTTTAATAAGGATCAGGAAACTGCAATCTCGAGGATACAAATTTCAACGACAGAGTCTATGAACGAGACTTATTTTTTTGAGAATCTAAAACGTTTTCAATTAATTTTAATCCAATCATTAAGCGACGGTTTTGAGCCACTGAAATTTCCAAAATGGTGGATTTCCTTTGAGAATAAATCATTGGAAGACTTTCACAAACTCTTTGGAAACAAGGTGAGAATTATATCAAAGAAGTTATTAAATTCTCCATAACAAATATTGATGGTAAATATGTGTTTTAGAATTCGAAGGAATTATCGCAACTGGTTGTTCAAAAATCCATGTTACTCTTACGCGGTTTATTAGAATCTTCGAGTCTCTCCATTAATAGGTGGGTAATTGAAATACTTTCTTTAAAAAAATCAGTAGCCGTATAAACTAGTAGACAGGTACTTTAGCGTAGCTGAATAAGTAATAAGAGTTTTTCGATTATCGTGTCTTTTCCATTATAGAAATTGCTCGTGGTGTAGTGCAGCAGAAAATGCTATCGACATTTTGAATTCGCAACTGTCACATCATGCACTTTACGGCGAATATTTTTGCAAGGCTGTCAAGTGGAATTCCGTTCAACTGAAGGAAGCTTTCCTTGGTCCCTTAGGATGGAATAAGACCATTACCATGGTACAATTAGAGATAAAACTCTTTGACATACAAAATTGTGAAATACAGATCAATTAATAATTGCATCTTTGAAATATTTAATTAATTTGTACTTTATGTTATTGTACTATTTTTTTTGATAAATATTGATACTTTCAGCTCCACGAGTACGAGATTCAGACGCAAAAGAGGACAAGAACTCTTGAAGAATTTGTAAGAAATCTTGAAGTATCATTAAACTACGTCCTCGAGATCATCGTCGACTACTCGGATGCTGCATGGCGAGAAAAAACTATTAATTGCTTTTATGAATTCGTGGGAGGTCCGAATTACTCACGAGCAGGGTTGTACGTGGATTTAATATTTAATAATAAAAATCAATCAAAGTTTATTATTATTCAAGTAAAATTTCTTACAGATGGATTACATTAGGAATTGGAGGAATTGATATACTGAGGCATAATCTTCCTCTGCTAAATTCAACTGCAATAGAAATGGCTGTCCTGGAAAATTTGAGTCGAACGATAGAAAAGAGTGTACCAATTTGGAAGCCATTAAGTGAAGTAATTAAATCATCAGAAATGAAAAATCTTGAGCGTCTACTACCCAATACCAGTATTAACGTAAATCTGGTATGAATTTTTCAGTCATTAGTTGATTTTTTAATTTTATAAAGAAAAAAATGACGCTCATACAATTTTTTTGAAATTATAGTTTTATGAAGATAATGGGCAAAATGCTTCATCCATCCAGAAAATTCTTACTTCAAAGAAATCAAGAAAACTTATCCGGTATTCTTATCCACGTCAGCAACTCCGAGAGTCGTGTTTGTCCTGCCTCCTGGAGATCTCTGAGTTCCTTGCACGTAGTGTCGATCCAGATATCCTGAAGCGAGAATTACCCAAATGGAGGAAGCAGAAAACTTGGACTTTGACTTGGCTCGATGAAGCTCTTGAACACCTGAGTTTAGCTATGACAGAAGTTGCGACTCTTTTGGATTTGGCAAGAAAAATTGACTTTGATGATATTTCCAAAATTCTACAAACACCGGATATCGTTGACGGCATCTTGAAACTTCTTCAAGATAAAACTGTAGACAAGCTATTCGAAGGGTAAGTCTTCCTCTTCCTGAGTATAAAGCCACTCATTTCCTGTTATCGGCTTAAGTTCTCTTCTCTTCACAGATTATATGAAATCCTTGATGATATGGAACCTTTCTTCACTGATCCAATCATTAAAGAAGATCTGCATAGGGTCATTCAGATATTTGAGTCTTTAGAAATATTCAAGAATCTAGGACTGTTGAACGTCAAATGTATGATCAAAGAGAAAGTATAGAAAACTGTATATTAAAAGTGATCTAGATTATACTTGAATAATCAAACTTTTCAGATCCAATCGAAGAAATGTTCATCAATTGGGATGAATTAAGATCTTTCCTAGCCAATGAAATTCGTATATCGGATGATGTCGTTGGACGTTTCGCCAAGGCTAAGCTAGATACAGTATCAATTTTGAGGAAGCAACAAAAGAATATCAATTTTAAAGAAACAATTTGTTCTCCTGAATTCGATAATGTCGTTCGATTCGATCCTGGTCCATTCACTGCTGAAGACGTTTCTTCGATGCTCTGTCATCTCGACGAACAACAAACTCAGAACTTGACAATTGCATTACTGGGAAAACTCAATTTCCCTTATATCTTGCACAATGTACGTAAGGTTTGGTTAACAATAAGAAAAAACACTTTAAGAAAGGGTCACATAGATAAATCATAAATCTTACAGCTAATGAGCGTCAGCGTAAAGAACATCCTGTCTAAAGCGAATCTGAGCAAGGATGAAGGAAAAGAATTGATGGGGAACTTCACTGTGGTTGGACAGCTAGTGCGAAATTTTGCAAAAATATTGCCAGCGGAGAGTTTTACATTGCCTGAATCTTCCGCGTCAACATCCAGTGAGTATATCCTCAGATAATACTGTGCTAACTTATCCCAGGTCAAATTTTAACACCTTGGGTATCTTTAGGTTTAGATTTCGTCGAGGATGCTGGGCAAATGATGTGCGGTCGAGCTGTTTTTGGAAAAACAAACGGAGTTTACAAAGTTCTGTCAAGAATAGAAGAGCAAAACAAGGAATTCGACAAGGAAGAGTTGGCATCGCTACCGAGTGAGCTACCATAATACTTAAATCTAATAAAGAGAGTGGATAGTAAGATAATAAAAATGGCGTTACCTTTTTATTTATTGCAGCCGACTTTTGCAGAGAGACGTATAAAAATGTAGTGAGGATGAATGGCGGTAAAATAATATGGTCCTACGTGAAGCCGCTGTTACGCGGCCATATTCTTTATTCCCCAAAAACAAAAGTTGTCGATGAAGTAATGTCTCTGGCGAATGAGACCTTTGTGGAGCTTGAAAAGCTTCACCAGGTGATCACTGGGTTCGGAAAAAGTCTAGTGTCCCTGGAGGAGTTGTCGTCCAAGGATCGGTTACTCGAAAACCTCCAAGAAGTTCTCTCATCAGAAACCATGAAACTTGCAATTCAATCATTCTTTCCGGGTAACGCTGACGATAATGATGGACCATTGGGTCTTGATCTTCCAAAGCTCACTCGTTGGATCAGGACTAACGGAAAACTGCTGCAGAATGTGAATTCTCTGGAAAAGTTGATGGAGTGCGTCTTGGTGAATCGTATTCGTGGCTTTGACACTGAAGAAGATCTTGAGAGAGAAGCTGATGTCTTAACTCACACAAATGAATTCCTGGCTGGGGTTATCTTTGTTCCTCGTTCAAGACGCTCAAGACGCACAGCGTCCTTTGAAGATAGTTTGCCAGATAACGTGACGTATAAAATTCGAATGGATGTGGACTACGTGCCGATAACCAGCAGACTGAAGAATCAATTCTGGTCGCCGGGACCGGAAAGTAACTTTATTGAAGATCTGAGGTACCTCCGTGGTTTTATTCAGCTTCAAGATAGCGTCGACAGGGCAATCATAAGATCAAAGATACGAAGACAAACAGATATTGATCGATCGGGACAAGATTGGACAACGCTCATTCGTCAGATGCCATATCCTTGTTGGAAATATGCACCGTGAGTCTTTTTACTTGACCATAGACAAGAACCTATTGATATCCGTAACTATGCTTATTGAAAAAAAAAGATATATTATTAATTCTTTATATAGTTTTCAGTCGACGCTTTATGAATCTCAGGGAATTCAAACGTGCTTCTTCTTCGCACTGATGATCTGCGTTGGAGCGGCTATTAGACACATTGTTTGGGAAAAAGAATCCCAAAATGCGATGGTAGGCATAATTAGGAAAACAATTTTAGTATAATAATTCTAATTTCCTTTAATTAAAATATACAATTTAAGGAAGACACACTTTCACCAAATTATCCAAATTTTCAGGTAATGAGTGTCATGGGTTTGAAGCCTTCGCAAAACACGCTTGCTTGGTACCTGACATCCTTCCTGGAGTTGGCCATTATAATGATATCCATTTGCATAATACTCACATTTGGCAAAATACTTCCACGTTCAGACCCATCACTGTTATTGTTTCTATTTTTTACCTATATCTTCTCCATCGTGAGTTTCTGGTAAGAACAATAAAGCGTCTTTTTTCTAAGTACGTCAAAGACTGCAGAATGTGTTATAATTAATTCTTCTTCGTTTCATTATCTCCTCATTATCATTTCACAATCTTCTTGCAGCTACATGATCTCAAGAATGTTCAACTCCGCAAGTTTAGCTGCTGTCAGCGGGGTTGTCTCCTTCCTCTTGATGTATATGCCCTACGTCGTTGTTATAGCTATGGAAGCCAACTTGCACCTAGGATACAAGATGCTTATGGTATATCAATATAAATTTCAGTACCATATGACGCAACATTAAAAAAAAAGATTAAGAGAAAAAAAGTATTATTTATCATTTACAGTGTCTAAGCATGTCAACAAGCTTTTCCTACGGATGCTTGTATGCAGTACGTAGAGAAGTTCAAGGAACTGGACTAACTTGGGGAACCGTCTGGGAGGAATCAAGCCCTGAAGATCCTATGTCTTTGGGATTGGTCCTACTGATGCTGGTTTTCGATGGCTGTCTATATACATTGATTGGCTACCTCATCTCCAGGTCCACGAATTCAGGTAAGTCAGACGGAGATATTTGATTGCTGTGAAAAAAAAAAGCTTGAATCAAACTAAAACTCTAGTTCATCATAAGATTAGGCTAAAATATCATAGTAAAAAGTTGAGAGACGTCTTCAGGATTAATAAAATATTTCAGGGTATATTATAACGGAATTTTTAAATCTTGAATCACGCTGCAAACGTGATATGCACATACATTCCAATTACACAGAACTCATCGACGAGTATTACCTGACTAATGAAGTAACACATCCTTCGAGCACTCATCAAGGTATCATTAACACGTATCATCTGGCAATCACGTGTCACTATTAATTATTAATTATTATAATTAACGTAATTTCATATAACGCATAAAATTAATGTAATGTCACATTCTATAAATAACATAATCAACCTGGGTTATAGGTAAGCTAATTTTTGTGCTTTATCTTCTTCTTATTATCTCATTATTTCGTCATTGCAACCTTGAAGTACACAAACTGTATCGTGTTGCATGTTTTAACTGTGACTTTCTTGTATTACTATTAGAATCTGAAAGTAATACTGGCAGCCTAACAATTAGCGAGAAGCAGGTCGGCGTCAGTTTCGAAAGAGTTCGAAAAGTTTACCGAGTTGAAGGTGGTCAAGAACTGGTAGCCGTTGAAGATTTGAACTTGAAACTCCACGAGAACGAGGTTACCGCATTGCTGGGACGTAACGGGGCTGGAAAGACCACGATAATGTAGGTGGACTAATTAAAAAAGGAATAAATTAATAAAATAATCGTTTAGAAAACGATTCTAGTTCCAAATGATTTTTGCAGTAAAATGCTTACTGGGATGCTTGCTCCAAGTAGTGGGAATATTCGATTAAGCAGTAACAGTGGTACCAAACCGGAAATTGGTGTCTGCCCTCAGGAGAATGTTCTTATAGATTGTCTAACGGCAAGAGAACACATGATTTTTTATGCAAAACTAAAAAAACCAGATGCAAAAAATAAAGAATTATTAGCCCACGTAAACACGTAAGTATATTGTAGTAAAGTGTTGAAAGGAAGTTAAAAGGGTTGATAGGAATTTGAAAGTTTGAACGAGATAAATTTTATAAAGGATGCTGGAGTCTCTGGAGCTTAGTGGACAAGAAGATGAGGTAGTATCTCGATTATCCGGTGGTACTCGAAGGCGTCTCTGTGTCGCTCTAGCATTCCTAGCTTCCCCGAAGCTTGTAATCCTTGACGAACCTGGTGCCGGCGTCGATCCTGCTGCAAGACGACGCATCTGGCGTCTCATAGATAAGCATAGACAAGGTCGAACTGTATTACTCTCGACTCATCATCTAGATGAGGCAGATATGCTCAGTGATACTGCAGTGCTAATGCACAAGGCCAAGATCCTCTGGGTGGGTTCACCCCTTAGCCTGAAAACGAGCCACGGAAAAGGATATAAGCTCCACATCTCATTCGCACATTCTCACGATACAGAATCTTCGCTAAGGTCGACAACTTCGTCGGCATTATTTAAGTTACCAGGAGCAACAACAGCGTCCCTAACAACGACGTCAATTGACGAGAAACTTCTGGAAACTTTGATCAGCTTGCTGGCAAGTGTCGTGCCAAATGTTACACTTGACGAGATTTCCGCTTCTCATCTCAGCATTACTTTACCGTTCAATGGACCATATGGCACTACTAATGAGTAGGTGATAAGCAATCAGAGTGATAACACTTGTTGACATTGACTAACCACCATTGATTTCCTGTTACTAATAGCATTGCAGCGGCTGCCAGAGTTCTTGAAGAGAATCAACACTCCCTTAATTTTTCACACTTTTCCTTGGAATGCGATAACCTCGAGAGTGTCTTCCTGGAGTTGTGTGGAGACACTGAAAACCAATACTCAGCATGGCAGGAACGTGGTGGACGAGACAGGGTTGGCAGCCTCACGAGTATCTCCAATGAGCCTTCGATACGTAAAGACTCAGCGACCGGAAGTAAGAGATAATTCTGACTGAAAGAAATGTTATTCCGTTCGATTATTTTATTATTTATCAATGATATCTATTTGAGGTCTCTCCGCATCGCGAACATCGATATCTCTCGGGATGTCAGCGACGACAGAATGTCTCGACCTGATCGGAACTGAAGAACAAAGTAATTTAAGTGGTTGCGCAGGATTTTCGCAAGCGAAAGCACTTCTGCAAAAGCGCCTCTGGCACTTTGCTAGAGACTGGAGAGCGCCGTTAGCGGCACTTCTTCTACCGACCCTCTTCGTCGCGGTGGCGATGGGATTTTCACTAATCAGACCACCCTCCGTCGACGAGCCACCCCTCCATCTCACTCCAAATCTCTATGAGACAAATTTGCACGCCCCAACCCACTTCTACAGCACTGATAATAACGTTATGAATTATAATTTCCTGAAGAGCGTCTCACAGGAATTACGTGATCGCTTCGCGATACCCGGAGGCGTGGCAACCTGGCAAATGTCACTTAACGTAAGACATAATCTTTTGCCACTCATTTCAATCAATCAGAAGCGATACTTGTCTTGGACTTTGATCTTACTAATCAATCTTATTTTCCTTATGCAGGACACAGGGTCGTGTCAGTGTGTCGATGGTGAGCAACAATGTCATTCAACCTCTCGCTCCAGAGAAGGTCTCGTGGAGACGCCACCAGGTCGGCCGACCCTCGACTGGATAATATCGACGCACCAGCAGTACATAGAAAAGAGGTCGGGCCCTAATATAACCTCTTAAAAGATTTCAAGATACGATGCTTTATAGTAACAATGAATAGACTTTCCGGGTTTTTACACTCCTATACTTGTTCCTTTCTTCTTTAGGTATGGAGGATGGTCTCTAGGAGATACGAAAAATGGCAGCCCACTCTTCACCGTCTGGTACAACAACAAGGGCCATCACTCCCTGCCAGCCTACCTAAGTGCTCTAAATGAGGCTATCCTTCGCGCATCAGGTATTCCTGGTCATATCACAACCATTAATCATCCCCTTAAACTCTCTCGGGATCAGCTCAATAGAACAAGCCTGTAAGTAATGAGTCTTAAGCTTCGATTATTGAATCTTGATCATCTAATTATCGCCATCAAACAATTAGTAATTAAAATCTTTATTCCAGAGTACAACACGTAGCCGATGTCGGCGTAGCTCTGGTACTTCTCATAGCTTTCAGTATGGTAGGAGCACAAGGTGCTAGAGAACTTGTTCGTGAGAGACTCTCCGAGGAGAAACGCATTATCTACCTAGCTGGTGTTCATCCCTTTACCTACTGGAGTACTGCCTTCCTTTGGGACTTTTTCGTTAGTAATACTTGATGACTATGTCTGATGAGCAATGTGGCCACTAGAAAATAGATAGACCATAATAAATAGATAAGGTATAAATATAAAGGAGGTTTCAGGTCTTTGGCTGCTCAATTTGTCTAGCAGTGGTAGTCTTCCAGATATTTGGTCTCTCGACATACGTTGCCAGAGACAACCTACCAGCCATTTGCCTTGTTTTAATACTATTTGCGTAAGTTGACCTTTAACTTATATATGGGTATATTCATCATTAAAAATTGTTACTGAACCCTTACTTCATACCAATGGGTCATATTTGTCCGTACAGCTTTCAATAGTACTGATTCGTCGAAACCTAATGGTCGCGGGAATATAATAACAGTATATTTAAGCGAATTATTTTTCAAATCTTTTATTCTGATCTTCGTCTAGAAGGATCAAAGTAGGTATAAGTTTTTTCATATTTTTTTAAAACCCTTTCATCCATTGAAAAATTCAGATATAATTGACTCATCTGCACGATTTAAGGGTGCTAAAAATAACAGCATAGAGTACGAATTAAAGATAATAATATTGTCAACTAGGTGGGCAGTGATACCATTGATGCATCTCGTGGAGAAAATATTCAATGACGCAAGTGTCGCCAACATGGTCCTATTTTGCGTCAACACCTTCATAGGAGTAGCTGCTCTAGCGACGATCCTCGTTATCGACATTCTGGGAAAGAGTAAGACAGCAGAGGATGTCCGAGAAATTCTTCACAAGATATTCCTGGTACTTCCACAATATGCACTAGGTGATAGCTTGGTTCGTATGGCCAAGAACGATATCACAGCAGAACTCTTAGAGAGATTCCATATGGACACCTACGTTTCTCCTCTTGGATGGGAACTTCTTGGACTGCACTACGTTGTCCTCTTGGTAGTGGGAGCCATCTTTTACCTATTGAACCTCGCCATTGAGTGTCATCTTATTCCTGGATTCCCTGGATACTTTTACTGTAAAGGAAACAGTAATGAAAATTCTGATCAGGATAACGTTGACAAGGTCAAGGAAGACGAAGATGTCATAGCAGAGAGGAAAAGAGTCGAATGGTCAAGAGAAGATCATGACCTCTTACGCATTATCAATCTCCGCAAGGAATACCAATCTGTAGACTCCGGTAAAAAGGTGGCCGTTCAGGATTTGAGTTTTGGCGTACAGGCCGGAGAGTGTTTTGGTCTCCTGGGCGTTAATGGCGCCGGTAAAAGTACCACGTTCAAGATGTTGACCGGGGAAGTCGAGCTGACAGATGGGAGGATCATCGTAGCTGGCAAGGAAGTCAGCAGACGACCTGACTCTTCCGGTAAAATTGGATACTGTCCCCAGAACGACGCTCTCGACGGCTTCCTTACACCTCGTGAAATTCTTTCTATCCATGCTCGTATTTGCGGTTTACGTAACGTGTCTATGGTAAGAATTTTGGTCAGATAGAATAACAGGAACAATAATAATAATATGGGATTAACTATATAATTCAATAATGATCTTATTTTTCTCAGGTAGTCGATTCAACCTTGGAAAGGTTTGACCTGACAAAATATGCCCGACAGAGGGTTGACAGTTTAAGTGGAGGTAATAAAAGAAAACTCTGCGTCGCAAGGAGTGTCATGTCCCCTGGCGTCTCCATTGTTCTTATGGACGAGCCAAGCAGGTACCTAATTCGTTCCTGTCGATTTTCATCACGCAAGAGCAATTCTTGTACCCTGACTCAACCTAATTCTGTTTCCAGTGGCATGGATCCAGCTTCGAAGGAACTCGTTGCTCGGGCTGTACGACGTGTCGTTTATAATCGTGGTTCGGTTCTCATGACGTCACACAGCGTCGCCGAATGTGAAAATATCTGCACGAGAGTAGGGATTCTTGGAAAGGGTCAGCTCAGATGTATAGGATCACCAAAATATCTTAAACACAAGTAATTTAAATCGTAATAATAGATATAAACGTGGCTTAGATCCTTAAGCTATCACGATGATTAATTGATTCTTTAATTAATTATTCCAGATATGGAAAGGGTTACGTCGCATTTCTCAGAGTGGCAGCCGAACATGGAGGTCTTGTTGAATTAAAACGCGCCATTGCCAAGCATCTTCCTGATGCTATAATCTCCTCGAGACAGACACGAGCGGCACGTCTCGTTATTCCACACGGTGACGAACAAAATGGAGTAATGGAGCGAGATCTGAAAATAAGTGAAATATTTGAAAAAGTTAAAAGAATAGCTGAAGAATTAGGTGCGAGTGATTATACGCTCAATCATACCTCGTTAGATCAGGTAAGTTAGGTTAGGCTAAACTATTAATATATTTTGGAATTTAGTTGAAATACCTCAAGGGACGAGAGATAGTGGTTCTATCATATTTCAAGAAAATCACAAAAACAAATGTTAGGTTGTTCCAGAGGAAACCCACATAGAACAAAGAAAACTATTTGTCTTGTACTGAAAATGCAGCTGACTAATGATCTTGACTTTCCATCGATAGGTGTTGGTTAATTTCTCAGAGCCCTTGCCAGATGACGAGGATTCCAAAGAAAGCTACGGTACATCCTCGAATTCCAAGAACATCTCCCCACGAAAAGGCAGTTCGAGTGTCGAGAACGAGATTCACAACAGGGAAGACGTTATAGCTATGGAAACGTTTTAGCTAAATTAATTCTACACTCCCAGCATCATATGGATACTGCTTTCGTGTCATTTAAAATAATATCCCTTTATGAGAAAAAAAGAATAATGTAATTATCAAATTCTCTTCCATTCACCATATGAGATTTTTCTTCCTCTCTTTCTCTTTCTCTCTGAACTAAGAAGCACTTAACAGATAGTAGGCAGCTAGTAGACATTTATCGAACAATTTTTGAATAAAGCCCAACTTTGATGGTCATCACAAGTGAGAAGGTACAGCGTCGAGTGGAAAGGAGAGAGTTGAGAGAGAGAGAGAAAGAGAAAGAGGAAGGGAGGGGATCCCTCGTCGATCCGGTATACAGCAACTCGAACCACTTTGAACCAGTATACTCGCAGGCCAAACGCTTATTGTCAGCATAGTGGCATGAGTATGGTATATAGTTAAACGCAAGAGGCCAGGATGTCCATAACGCATCGTACTATATATTCCAGCGTGAGTAAAATGATAAAAAGAAAAAGAAATGTTCTGCTTAAGGATTTTAGGAACAGCTGACGTCACGCGAAAATGCACTAAGGTTACCTTCTAAGATAAATAGACCTCCTCTATCTTCTGTGTAGAAAGAAAGATATGTAAACGAAATATATATAGATTCCTGTATTGCCATTTCGGTCCACGACTGGCATCTTATCTGAGATCGTAAATGATTTCTTCTTCGCGGAGGATATGTATAACACAACTTGAATTAATTACTTGGACCACCTTGACTCTCGTTAGCTCTTGTTTGGGATTGTCCTTGAGAGGACCCTGGAAAACGGCCTGGAGGTCATTCAACGTAATACTCAATTATTACGACTATCATTATTTTTAATAGACGTGAATGCAAGTATCTCTAATGAAATGGATTGAACTCGTAAACGAGGTAATTAATTAGTCACTGTTAATTAGTCAATGGCACTTTATTGTACTGATATTACTTTGAGAAATAGAGTCTTCGAGGTGAATAGAATGCCCCTGTTGATAGGCAACCCTGTGAGCTATTCATGAGATATACAGGCGCAATGGGTATACCGATAATATTGTGCAATTTATATACCGTTAAAGAGATTCGTTTTAAAGGGACTTAATTGTTCGAGCAAATTTTTGTATTAACACCTGCTTCATATATTGCTTTATATAATTATATAGAATTTATGATCGGTTAGGATTTTTGGAAACGGAACATATTTTTTTTTAGTCTTTTCACAGAGAGTTTTTTTAGCAAATAGAATTCACTCGGGGAAGGGTTGAAATGTTTGAAATTGGTGTCTATAAATTATCACGTGAGAATTTTGATAACATAAGTGACTCTTATCTGGAATACAGTTCTGGGACACTCATATTTGGCGATTATGTTTCAAAATGGAATGCTTGCTTGTATGTAGATTCGATTACTCAGAAGCAGTCTATCTTGTAACTATATATATAGCACCCTATATATATATATATATAACAGACAAAGTAAGACTATTGATTTTTCCTCGAACGGGAGGACTTTCCTGTCATTTGATATGGTCGATAGTCTGCAAGACATTATAGGATCGATAAAAGTTTCACAGGCGAATTGGGAGCTCGCGATTAACGCAAAAAGAAAACTGACTGATAACCTGGATATCTTCTAAATTGACTGTACGTGACACTTTTAATCCTTGATATTTGAACTCGATAATGTAAAAGAAGCAATAATTCCACATATATAAATCGGTGTGAAGATAAGACAAAAATGTGTATAATGAAACTTTGAATACTCTGGTCACATACGAGACACCGTACACCTAAATATTTCGAGGTTTGAAAATTCATTTATTTTACATACATTTTAATACGATAGAATTATAGAGATAGCTTATCGTTGTGGTGTAGAATACCGTATGCCTTCAAGCGAAAGGAAATCGCTTACGTAAACTGGACCTAGCATAATTCCGTGTAAATGCGGAACAGGCAGCACATGGGTTTGCTACTTGACTAAAGCAAAGCATTAGTAAAGTAGCATGTGTATATATATATATATACATACATATACATGTACATATGCTAACTATAGTTATAGACGCAACCACGAGGAGGACGAGAATGCCAGCTTTCTGTAACAATATTTGAGGAATTTTCCAAAAACAAGTGCGAGAAGAGTTCTTCTTAAGGAAAAGACTGGTTAAAAAAGTTACACAAGGCTTAGTAGTATAGTTGTGTTGGGCACGTTTATCAGTGTAACTTGGCCTACTCCCACCATACGTGCACGCACGCCATTGCTGTCTAACAGGATGGTATACATAGAGCCTCCAGCGGGTAAAAGAGCCAGTGTAAAACAGCCTTCTGCCTGAACGGTATCCAGTGGGTGATAATATTGCGAGAGAGAAGAACCGCGACCACGTTCAATGATTACGACAAGGAGTCAGTAAGGACTGATAAGAGACACCAGGAGGACTGTGAAGATATCGAGGATCTTAAGAGTTTGATTATTTCTTGGGAAGTAGGATCAGCTGATTTGTAGCCGAGTACTTGGACAGATTTGAAGATCCCTAGAGAACGTTTTAATCGATTTATTCGTTTTGAACGTGGAAGGTAAAAAATAAAAAGCTTGCCGTTTGATATTACTGGCTAAGCTTGCTGTATTTCATTGGATTAACTTTTAATGGCTGATCTGATATCTGTAATCGTAATAATATTTATTTTTAACTCGTGCAGACTGTGCGCACGTGCGGTCTGCGTTTGTTATATGTTATTGGACAAATGCTCGATTTTCTTTCGATTAAACAGATCGATAATGATATTTTCGCAGTCAGTCTTATTTCCAGAAAGTTCTCAGACACCCGAGACTGCTTGCAAGACTGACGTTTGAGATGGGACGAGAGGAGCCGAATGTGTCCGAGTTAAGCCGAGTTGTACAGGCGAACAGGAGTGAACGAAGGCGCAGAGCGATTCTTAGAAATTTTAATAACTTCAATGATCGATTGTGGACTTTATTCTATATTTGTATTACATTTAAAACAGTATCTTTCGATTATTCTCATCGTATGTTAATTTTATTTCGAAAATATCAAGCAAATCACGAAATTAATCTCTCTAGAGAAAGAAGCAGGATTTCGATATCGAGTCCTGAGCGCAACTTTATTACCCGTAATTGTAACTGAATAACAGTGGCTTCACTATGGCAATATATCCAAGTAGCAACGAGAAAACAAAGTTACTCAGGTCGCCTAGTAGTCACTGATAGTTACGGCAACTAGTAGCTAGTAGCTAGCAAACTATCGCATTTGGTCATATCGGTCATTATTATCGGCGTATCGCGTTTAGACACGCTAGTGACGTCAATGTCTGCATACAATTCGCAAGACCTTGCACTTTCTGCCTCTTCTCTTTCATTCGATTCTTTATCAGGAGGCTCTCTCTATCCTTTAAACATCACTCTTGCTTTATTCAAATAATCCTCTCTTGACTAAATCTACGTACTGAAAAATGTGCAGGGTATTCAGTGGATTATAGGGTTATGCGAGAGAGACGTAACAAGAAAGACTGTGCTTTTTCGCAAGAGAGGTAAACTGACCTGTGGTTACTGTTAAGTGGCAGATGGAAAGTGATCAGTTTCAAGATTGAATGTCATGGAACAATGGCGAATTCAGTTTAGTTCATTGATAGACTTACATGAGACAGTGGCGGAACATCAATTAAAACGAATTAAAATCAATGTAACCGATTTCCAATCAACACTTGATTTATTTATTATTCTTAGACTAATAACAAGCATGGATTCTATAACGTTTGCTTTGGAAACGGTATTTATTGAGGTGTTATATATAGACGCTCCCAGAATTGACAATGGTGATATAACAACGTATGCGTAGAAGGTCGTCTGGAAGGTTATTTGCCTTTTTTATGAAACGTCCCAGTATTTCTTATATGTAAATTCATGTTCTAACTTGTCCCTTGTGCTTGTTGCGCTGTGAAAGTATTAGAAAAATATAGTCAACAATCGTTAATGTTATAC
>JARPRG010000005.1:2124532-2140326 GCA_031001745.1 Hartigia nigra
ATACAATTCCAATCGTATCACGGCGAATCGTTTGTCAGTTTGCGATTCCCTGAGCGTGGTTGCCACGTCATGAATTCACCGCTTGGATTACGGTTAATGTAGCGAATGGTAAATAGCGAATAAGCAGTATGGCGGGTCCTCCGAATACCACCGAGTCCTTCCGAAATTACCCGAGTCTTCGTGGAAATTTCCAACGAACTTTCGCATTAGTCGCAACTTGCCTTCCGACTTTCGACACAATCTTTTGCATCGATATATAAAGTTTCGGTCAAGTTCTTTAACCATTTAAAAAACTGTGCCAACAATGAGGTTAGAATTTACAAGGGCAACATTAATAATCGACTTCTTTCCCACCTCTTTGTCAACGATAGTTTTTTAATAACAGCGTTTATTATCATTATACAGCAAACACTAAGCAGACAGACAGCAAACACTAATAGTACATTTTAATGTATATTTATAAGAATTAAACATATGAATAATAACGACTGCGTGCAGATATAAAAGAAAAACTATCTTCGCCGAATCAGCATTTTCCTGGTTATCGCGAAGCTAAACTGCTAGTTCGAGATTCGCAACGTCAGAAATAGCCGTTGTTCACTATATATATAATACATATAATGTATATATAGCCATATATTATTCTTATATCCCTTCTGGCTCCACGCTCGTGTCTCTCCTTTCGTTTTAGTCAATTTATTTGCTCTCTATTTTTCCCGTTATACCAGTAATTTACGTAATATTTCCTTGAATATCCGAAGAAAGATGTCCCACTTACATTTACTCGTGTTTAGCATCATTTCCAGATCCCAAAACTGATTACTTACAGTTGAACTGTTTTTAACTTTCTTCCAAGTAACAATAACAGTCACGATTATATTTTGATATCAATTATTATATATATATATCAATCGTTTTAAATTAATATAGATCAATCGAGAATCACTTATCAAGAATCGATATTTATATTTAGAACCAAGAAGCCGTTGCAATCGTCCCTTCGATAACTCATATGTATATTAGAGAGTTATCAGCGATCCATGTTTTAAGTGATGTCAAAAGATATTGACCACAATCATGACACTAGATTGTCCTCTGGTACTCTGATTGGTTTCGCCATTCGATTGAAGTCAATTGAATGCGCATGATCCTGGTGTCATGATTTCATAAAGTGCATCAACATAAACTATATATGGAAAATACTTTTTGTTCTTCTGCATCAATTTTGAGGTTAAGCATCCTCCTGCTCTGTATATAATTTCTATTAATACGTATGTACATATATAGAATGTTCTATTGGCATCAGGTTGGCACCCGGAAAACGTGATCGCAGTCCTCCGATCGTTTCTTGCACAATCAAGCAAGCATCGAATTGTATTAAATTATCACAGTATATATTTCGTCTCTTTCTTTCTTATAATCATCGCATCCGTCTTCTGGCATCGTTGCAAGTCTTTTGTCATGCCGTTACGCAATCGCGTACTCATATAACGTAACACAACCTATAAAGAAAAATTCTTGTGTATCTATATCCAGCGAATACTTCAGACTGAAGAAAGTGATTGTTAAAATTGGGGCATTTTATCGAATGCTCGTTGTACCTTACCGATTGAAGAGTCTTGTCAGGGATTAAGGAAGCTGTACGATCAAACTCCTGAACACGTATTAGATTCGCCACTATGTCAATGTCATAGGTCAGATATCCTTGGGTATAAATTCTTACTTGACACTGATATACCTGGTCAAGTATCATCGCCATTCGGAGTTTTCGTAAACTTTTCTCTTTACTTCTTCTAAGAAACTTTTAGATAATTCCTGCACCACCGGTATCAAAGATCATCGTCACGATCACGAGGTACTAAGATTTTTTTTTAAGCGGCCTGACATACTACGAGGTTTCGGGGAGTTTGACAGCGCGAGGCATATGGCGTCGGCATTTACGCACGTTAGACGGAATAGCCGAGTGACGCGAAAGGGACGCCGTTGTGTCCCGTTAAAAATAGGTAACCCACGGAAATACTTGAAACGTAAGGCAAACAAATACAGATGCTTCCTTTACGTATCTCTTCGTTTCCTTATATCATATCTATAGTCCACGTGTACGTGGAAAGTTTTTCTCGGTGAATCGAATCGAGCGTATAAATTTGTCTTTTCTGCTGTTTCTTTTTCTGAGTGCATTTTTTTTTTTACCTTTTTTTTAAGGACGTTTTCCAACACAGATTCACTCGGACGTCGTTGAAGCAGACAAACTTTTTAAATGTCGGCATTTGGGAAGGCCAGTCGGGAGGGGGTAGTTCGGGGTTTACGAAGAGCGGGTAGGGAGGGGATGATTATGATGGCCACGTTGATGCTAAGAATAGACTCAGCGACGACTATTTACAGAGAGCTCTTTCTGACACGATGTTATCTTATGTATTGCGAGAGGAATTGCCCTTACAGGATCAATTTCGATCAGGCGTCTGTTTGCCGAAAGACGAGAAACATTGACGACAACAGGAATGAACAATGGAGGACGAACAAATTCATTTGCTAGACGCATTGGCAATAAAATGGTCACTGGCGCCGGTTTTACCCTCGCGTATCTCACCGACGGCGACCGCCGGCCCCGGCTGCGTTGCTTCTATCGTTAGTATGGACTTCATAACAAAACTTATTGGTAGATATTGATGTGCGTTGAATGAAGAGTAAATTAATCAATTTAATTGTTTAATCGGATAGTTGATATACGTGAAAATTTTTGAAAATTATTTTTATGTCTCTTGTTTTTTTTTTTTTTTCTTACTCTTTACGTTCAAATGGGTTAGTGTGTCACGAGTCCGGCAGTCGGTGCGCATGCGCGGCCTATTTTGACAATACGCATTCAGTCGAGCTGCATTGAGCTGCATTGAGATGTTTTCAACGGTTCTGGCTACAGTTCTACGAAGGTTGCAGCATCTTCCGTGTAGTCAGTGTACCGCGCGATCTTTCGTCTCGTCAAGACGGTCGTGACGCTTTAAGGGCGCCGCGTGTGTATCTTTAATTTAGTCTTATCCCATGGATACGACACAGAGATGACAAACGCGATTAATGAGATAAAGAAAGATGTTATTTTTATGATGAAACAGTTGGATGATCCTTCAGTGAAGTTGATTTTGAAGTAGAATGATTACTCGTAAAGGGTCAATAGCTAATCTCTATCTTTGATCTCTTATCTAGATGAGACTCGATAAAGAATTTTAGTCTATATTCCTTGCGCCAAGCCTGCGCTTTGGCATCGTGAAATTAATTTACATTATCTCGCAGAAGTTTTGTCGAAGAAAGAGTCTTCTTGCTACACAGATACATTACGCCCGACGACATTTATATATCTCTTACAGAGTTATGATGTTTTGTATTATTGTTTTATTCTTATAAAATTTACAGATGACAGGCTTAATGAAAATTTTCTCAAATTTTCATACCTATTGAGATTCACCTGACCCATAGCGTCGAAGTGCTCGAAGCGTCGCGACTGGCTGACGCGACGTGTCGCTTTCGTCATTACTCCTAACCCCGACTGGGCGTCCTGGATCATACCGGTTCCTACCGGATGCGGATCTTAGGGATGGGTCCACCTCCTCGCGGACGCCTGGCGTTGTACGACGTCAGGGGTAGGGGGAGGCGTCGTTGCGTAAGAGTCTGGACGTCGGGCCGTCGCGGCGTCAGTTTGTCGAGTGCCGCAAAGCCCTACGGTACGCGAATATACAAAAGTACGTCGAGTTTTGATCACTGATCACCACTTTCTGATGTGATGCCGATGCTCGAAACCGACGCCGACGCCGACGGCAATGCTAACGACTATCGCAAGAGCTCTCCCGGCGTCCACGTCATGGAGAGAATTCTGCGTGTTTGTCGTTCATTTTTTTCACTTAGATTCTTCTTTTCTTTTTTATCATTAGCATCCTTCAAATTTCTCATCCTTTAATTCTTTCTTTTTTTTTTTAAAAAAAAAAGAAAATTTTTCATACAATCAAACCAGAATAAATTGCGATGGAATTCAGTTGTCGTTCATCAGGATAGCAATGGCGACGGCGACGGCGACAGCAACGACAACGGCAGTGACGATGGCAAAAAGCGCTGGCGGTAAAAGTGACGGTAGCAATATTAATGTCAAGAGGGATACAAATAAAATTCAGAAAATTATGGATTCATTTAGAAAATGATAAATATTTCTTAAAAATTCAACTTTTCCACATTATCTTCAAACGTACTTCCATACAAATTTCAAATAACTGCTACATCCATATATTCACGAACCCCCCACCCCCGAAATTCGAAAACTCAGATATAACCACTACCGAAAGTATTCAAAAGTACAAAAACAAAGGTCATTGATAAAAAATAATACCAAGTTCAATAAAATCAAAGAATTTCTCGAATCACTCAATAACTTGAAAATGTATGATTTCACCCCTCCCGTCCCCCCACCCACCCCACCTTAGTCTCTTAATGAAATATTGGCCCACCACGCAAGGTCACTTTGAACCATCTTGGACGATAGACATCATCCCCACTTGGCATAAAATCCGCACCGCACCGCAGTCGCAGCCACCGTCGTCACATTAAAGTTGCGTCTTATCTTTTCGCGTAAACTCAATTCCCTCTTGGTTTTTCTTATAAAGGAGAGTGACGGTGCAACGAACCATCCATTATCAAAGTCAATCGGAATCAAACGGCTGAGATTCTCCTCGTACCGGTAACAATATTAATCGTTATAATAGCGTCTCTCGCTTGATTACGGATTCTCATAAAGAGAGGACCTCGTCAGAGCAATATCAGTCAGCATCGTGCAGGCAGTGTTTGTGCGCGTGTCGTGGGTTTAAAGTGAAGTGTGACGGACACTTATGAAGGGGTCCGCTAACGCACCGAAACCCACCGTCGTCGAGATTAGACACATCTGGGATATCGATTGGAAACAGTAGTGTAAGGTAGATATAATAACTGGACCAAATATCGTTCGGCCGATAATTATGATAGACAATGCAGATCAATCGGATCAATCGATTTTGATTGGAGTCGAACAAATTCGATTATTGCTCTGTGATTGATTTCGATGTTAGGATGATAACAATGGATTTATCTTAACCTAGCTTAACCTTATTAAGTTTCAAGCGTCTATAATTTAATTTGTTAGTATCGATGGGGGAAGGGGCTTAACAAGTCCTCCTTGAGGTACTGGGTAGACTGGCTGTCTGGCATCATCCTTACCAGCTGACTCGTAATCAAAAGCTTAGACAACACTTACTGCTCTGCTAATCATTGTGTTAGACAGGTCTAGTGTGTCGGGGTATGATCTATTTGTTATGAATTAGAATTCTAAGCCTGGATTAGAATTATACTCATATCCTATACAGAGACAGTCATAATTTCATTCATTAATCATCCGTGATCTTATCAAACAGCGGATGCTGTTTCTTGGTCCTGATAATGGAATTTAATCATGGTATACGGAAGACAGGGCGGTTTTAGGTTATACGGGTGAGGGTGTGGAATGAAATGGAAAATTTAAGAGTAGAAAGGTCAAAGGTGATGTGTGGGATAGACACGACAGGATATAACGCGTCATAAACATAACGCGACACGTTCAGGTCGAATAAAATAAAATTACTAACGGTAGGGAAAAAAAGGGTCAGATGATGAAATCATTGTAGAGTATGCCTACATGACTTGGCGATTTCCAATTGATAGTACTGGCGCCACGATGCCGGGGCAATTTCCATGGATCTTTCTTAAGGCGTCTATTTGGTCGTTGATTATAGGTAATTTGAATAGATTTAAGAGGGGAAAAAAAACGGACTTAAAATGAACTCAGTGAATTGTATAATTGTTGTAAAATCATTTTTGAAAATCATTTTAATATTCTGGACCTGCCTATTTCTATTGGCAGCATCCACGCAACCCACGCATCGACGGCATCTTCAAGTAGACGAGTGTCTACGACGGGATCGCAAGGCCGTTTCCAAAATAACCTGGTCAAAATACGCCTGCGCGTACATACATAGACACTTACGCATACGCACGTATCTCTCTCGTTGGTTTCCATCTTTACACGGGATTTCAAGTCATTTTGATGATCATCCAATTTCTTGGAAATCAACTTCCACGTTATCCTCTTGCTGGATCAATTTTTTAAATCACATAACCTGCCATTTAATTGACAACCGGCAGAGTTCAAACGTGTTAAAACAATTGAAAGCTGCAGATAACTGAACGTCTGGGAAACGTGATTCTTGGTTAAGTGGTTAAGATGCTTCTTGATCTGGAATCTGTTGTCGCTGTTGGCTTCTTTCTTTTAGATCCCTTTACTCCGTGTTCAATAGTCTCTTTCTTACTATGGTTAATGCCTTGAACCTTAAATGCCAGATCTTTAGTCTCGTCTCGTAGTCTTGTTTGTAAATTCAATAATAAAATTCTACCTCTCGTCCTACTTTCATCTCACTTATCGTTTGATGCTTTACGCGTTTACCAAAAATAAAAAATAAAGTAATTACCTTGCGAATGGACGCGCGTGGAAGCACGCCTGTGGAATATGCAAGGAAAGGCGGGCAATGACGACCCAGAAACTCGACTAAAAATAATTCGTTTGAGCGTTCGGTAGGAGCCGTAGACTTTAACTAAGCCAACCCCAGTAACCACACTTGAAAGGCCGAATGAAAATATCAATGAAAAAAAAAGAACAGTCACGACTATGATAATTACATTTTAACTGTCCCCTTTCTTTTTTTTTTGTAACAAAATATTTTTTTTTTCAATCTGAATCATCCCTAGTTTTATCATGGTAAAGGATAACAATAAAATTGATAAGTGAATCTTACGATGAAGAATCAAGTAAAAAGTTCATCTTTATCTTCTTTTTCAGAGTTGTTAACTGAGAATGCGCGATGACGCAGCGAATTTACCAGTGGTCCACGAGCCCTCACGAGGCACCGCAAGCTATGCAAATGGAGCCCCCCAAATCAAACTCACACCTCCCGGAAAAAATCCTCTTGAGGTGTAAGTATAAGATATAAATATAATTATCAATGGGATTTGAATGATATGGATGTGGCTGTTGATTGGTGACATGGTTCTTTTCATTGACTGATCAACTTGAGATTTGATTAGACGTATAAATTACTGATAATATCGAAGAGACATTTCTCAGCTGACTATTGCTTCGATTAAATCTTTACTCAGCTTGTTCTTCTGTAACCTTCAATTTTAACTTCAGATAACCTATTGACCTTACACCTGATCCTGACTCCATTATTAAAAGAATTTCCTGGTGATTGAAATAAATTCTTTTAGAATTGCTTAATGAAATTCTTGCGGAAATCTATATTAAAAAGAATATCCTTTGTTACCCGAATCCTTGCTGCTGTGGCGTCGCGACGCGACGCTATGTATTTACGTAATGCTTTATCTTAGCTTCAATGACCTACGTCGTCTTCCTCTCTTTTCTTGTTATTCCTCTTTCTGTTTCTATTGTCTTTGTTCTTCTTTATGATGTTGCGGGGCATGTGGAGGGGGAATGGGCAGGCAGAGGGCAGCAGCGGTACCCAAATCTGGTGAACAGCTTGACGGAGAGCACGAAAATTTAGTGCACAAGTTGCACATAGGAAATATAAAAACAAAAGTGCAATGACAAAACGGAGAGAGTACGTGTAGCGTTGTCTTTTATTGCAGACAATCAACGAGACAAGGAGAAGGATAGTCAGGAGACAGAATACATCCTACAGGAAAATGGCGAACCAATGTACGAAATACCTTTATTACAGAAAGAAAAAGAAATGAATGATTGCTGGGCACTTACTTCTGATTACGAGTAACGATCAAATGATGTCGAGAAAGAGAGAAGATAAAAAACATATGTGCATTCGAAGCATTACAATTCGAAATGGCTACAGTCTTGACTATCGTTCAACTGTTATCCTCTATTATCGATTGGTTTGATTAGAAGCGATTTGCATCTTTTTTTTTTCAATAATACATGTTCCTAAGGTCCTATTATTTTCATAATCATAAATATTGAATAACAGAATACATTATTAAGCAGTTTAAAGGGTCAAGGGTCGTGTATCATAATAGGGAACTCTATACTAGCTTTAGCCAACTTTGGATAGCAATTCAGTCTGCAGGTGAAATCCTGCAAATTCCCGTTACATTCTGGGCGGTCTGTTCAGTTTCTAATTCCCTAAACTAGTGTAATTTAGATGATGACAGGTGATGTCAATCTAGTAACTAAAATAAAGTTAAATTGCAGAGGTCAAGTAGGGTCGTATATAGAATTTAAATTTATTGTGTATTATTATTATTGCTAACTGATTAAGTCTCATTTGATCTACTTCTGTCCATAGTGAATTCGTTCCACCACAAACCAAGGAGGAAGAGAAACCTGCACCACAGGCGCCTCAGCTGCCGCCAGTGCCTTATTATAAGCTCGTGAGTTCAAATGTCATCGCGACCATCTCAACAGACAGATATACAGTGACATGGAAGAGATAACAACAAAATTAAACATACAAACATACTTTAATAATCAATTTTGACAAAAGACTGTCACAGGCTCATAATGAAGTCATAGGATTTTAATTAATTGAACTCCATTAATTTTAGTTCCGATTTGCGACGTTTGGCGAGCTGATGCTACTTCTTGGTGGATTGATCATGGGGACCTTGACCGGCCTCTGTATTCCAATCTCCACCATTCAATATGGTGAATTTACGACATTGCTTGTTGATCGTAATATGGAAAATCAAACGAGCACCCCGACTATCATCATGGAATGGTTTGGCGGTGGAAAAGTCCTGTAAGTAGAACTCCTTTGTTATTCTGTTATATGAAAAATTGATATATACGGATATAGTAAGGATTAATTAGATATATAAATGAATGAAAGGGAATTACTTAATACGTTTTAGAGGACCAAACAGCTCCGAAGCCGAACGTATGGATGCACTTTACGATGATTCGGTCGCTTTTGGTGTCTCCTGTGCTGCTCTCTCGACGTTTCAGTTTTTCTTCGCCATCTTTACCGTGGATCTACTGAACATAGCCGCCTTCAGACAGATCGCTAGATTACGTATAATGTTCCTTCAAGCGATCTTACGACAGGATATGTCTTGGTACGACACGAACACCTCGACGAACTTTGCCAGCCGAATTACAGAGTGAGTAGAGACGCCATTTGCCTTTTGTTTTTTTCCCCTCCCTCCTTGCCTCGTCCTCTTTTATATCCTTTGATCGTTGTAACTTGTGGTATGGAGTCACATGTTTAATAAGGAAACGTTAATATGCTTTTGAATCAGTCTTTGCCAAAGTAAGCACTGTAACTCGAGTCAAGGGAGAATGCAACAAGTTGGTGAACGTGTAATTACCTGATTTCCCTTAATTTATGCCTGACGTGAATAGCCTGCTTTGTCTCTAGCTACTCGCGGATCACTTGACTCTCTCACATTTTCAAGGATAAATAAGTTTTGTGGTAGAGATTGTCAGTAGTGTGTGAAAAACGTAAAAGTCCAAGACTGGTAAGGTGATTAAGGAGTAATGGGATTAGATACCTAAAGGTTGACTGTGCGATGAGAGAAAGCATCTAGGATCGAAAGGATCGAACGGATCGATTATTTTGCGCAGAGACCTGGATAAGATGAAGGACGGAATTGGAGAGAAGCTTGGAATATTCACGTATCTAATGGTGTCGTTCATATCGTCGATCGTGATTTCATTCGTGTACGGGTGGAAGTTGACCCTGGTGGTGCTGAGCTGCGCTCCGATAATTGTGATCGCGACGGCAATAGTGGCCAAGGTGCAGAGTTCGCTGACAGCACTCGAGCTGGCAGCTTATGGACAGGCGGGAAGCGTCGCCGAGGAAGTCCTTGGGGCAATAAGGACAGTGGTGGCGTTTGGAGGAGAGAAGAAGGAGGTCGAGAGGTACGCGCACAAGCTGGTGCCCGCGGAGAGGACGGGTATAAAACGTGGTATGTGGTCTGGAGTCGGCGGTGGGGTCATGTGGTTCATCATCTACCTGAGTTACGCCTTGGCCTTCTGGTACGGCGTTCAGCTCATTCTCGAGGACAGACCAAAGGAGGTCAAGGAATACACTCCGGCTGTTCTCGTGATAGTCTTCTTCGGGGTGCTGGCTGGTGCTCAGAACATGGGACTGACCTCGCCTCACCTCGAAGCCTTCGCCGTGGCTAGAGGATCAGCCGCAGCCATCTTTCAGGTCCTTGATCGTGTACCTACTATTGACTCCCTCAGCAAGGAGGGTCTAAAGCTTAAGAGCGTCAACGGGGATATTGAGTTCAAGGACATACACTTCAGTTATCCTGCTCGCAAAGACGTCAAGGTCCTTCAAGGTCTCAATCTCAAGATCAATCACGGGGAGACCGTAGCCCTTGTGGGTGGTTCCGGATGCGGAAAGTCTACCTGCCTTCAGCTCATTCAGCGGCTTTACGATCCCCTTCAGGGACAGGTCAGTCAACTCTTTACGATCTATGACGTCAGTTTATTCATTCATCCATTCGACCATTCATTATCTTGTTTACTCTTCGTCCATTGATCGATTATTGCTGCTCGATTCTTACGAGTACAGGTACATCTCGATGGCGTCGATATTTCAAAACTGAACGTCCAGTGGCTACGCTCTTACATCGGTGTAGTCGGTCAGGAACCTGTTCTCTTTGACACCACCATTCGCGAGAATATACGCTATGGGAACGACAGCGTCAGCGAGGAGGAAATGATCAAAGCTGCCAAGGAAGCGAATGCTCATGATTTTATCAGTAAATTGCCAGAGGTGGGTCTTCGCTGTAATAAGCTAGATTATAAGTCCATAAGATAGACATTTAAAAATCAGCCATCAATTTTACGATGATATCTTTATATTCAAAGTCCTAGTCATCCTTGCATAAAGAGAACTGTGCTGTTCCCATTAAGTGCCTACCAAACTCTTCAACAAATGTACCTTACCTAGCCTAATCTCTTGCGATCAAACCCGTCCCTGGCATTCTCAGACGCTTGTCCAATTACTATTTTCCAACTTCTCCTATAAATAGATACTTCGCATTCACGGCCGCACGTCATTGCTAACGCACGAAACGGCAGGGAGCACGTTTTCATAATCGGACGCGCATTACTTTACCCGTCTCTCCCTGCCCCAGTCTATTTAGGCTATATTCTTTATTCATAGATAGGAATCTCTTTGGCTAAAAATGGCTGATAATAAATTTCAATGAAGAAGGCATAGATATGCGTCTTACTAAGAAACAGAAGAAAAATGTTAAAAGAATGAACAGGATGAAAGAAAATCAATAAAAAGCAAGGGGGATCAAGGCGCGGTTAAGGCCGAAGGGCAGAGGGGGGCAGGCATGAATGGACCCCAAGGGCAGCTGATTAGAACAAGATCTACGACTCGGATCTTCGCCAAGTTGTGATGTCAATTGGATTCTCCTGAGAGAATTGCGAGATGGATAACACAAGTCGGACATGTCTGCAGTTGGTGGCAATTTTTAGATGATGCCTTGAAAAAAATAATTCAATTTTAATCTAAGGCTATATTAGGTTTAATACTTATGGAAAGAGTTACGTGGAATCTGTTGATTAATTAATTAGCCAATTGATTAATGATTCAGGGATACGACAGTCCTGTGGGCGAACGAGGGTCGCAACTCTCTGGTGGACAGAAACAAAGAATCGCCATTGCTCGTGCCCTGGTGAGAAGACCGGCTATTCTCCTTCTAGACGAGGCTACTTCCGCTCTTGATCTTCATAGTGAAGCTACGGTCCAGAGGGCTCTCGATGCAGCATCCAAGGGCAGAACGACGGTTATCGTAACGCACAGACTGTCCACCATTACGAATGCCGATAGGATTGTCTTCATAAAAGATGGCGTCGTTGTCGAGATGGGAACACACGAGGAACTTCTCGCCCTGGGCAAACATTACTATGCGCTCGTATCTGCGGATTCGAGTGCAGCTGCCAAAGGTACGATACTGATTTATCCGTTAGATAGAATCAATGAGTTAGAAGTAATCCTAGAAAATTATGGCTACGTAACTTATTCAAATATAAGTGATACATACATCTTTTGTTTGTCATACAGCAAAGGCAACGGCATCTGTAGCAAAAATGGTCACGGCTGCCAAACCGAAGCCAAAGCCACCATTGAAGAAGCAATTTTCGACACTCTCCATGCACTCACACAGACTATCTTTGGCTGGTGGATCTGAAGCCTCTGAAGAAGAGCTTGAAGAACACGAGAAACCCTACGATGCCCCCATGATGAGAATATTTGGATTGAATAAGCCCGAGTGGCCTTTCAATCTCGTTGGTACGATAACTTGTATAAATAATGAAAATTATGTGATGTATGATGCAAGTGGTGGACGCCATCAAAGTGAATATTGACATTATGACATATTGACAGGTTGCATAGCTGCAGCAACGGTAGGTGCTTCTTTCCCTGCATTCGCTGTACTTTTCGGTGAAGTCTACTACGTCTTGGGTCTTCAGAATGAGGATGAAGTTCGAGCGGAGACAGTAAACTTCTCAATCCTGTTCATCTGCGTCGGTATACTCACTGGGTTGGGTACTTTCCTGCAGATGTACATGTTTGGTCTAGCTGGTGTGCGCATGACGACGAGGCTCAGGAAGATCACATTCGCAGCAATGCTTAAGCAGGAGATGGGCTGGTACGATGAAGATTCGAATAGCGTTGGTGCCCTATGCGCTCGACTGTCATCGGATGCTGCTTCGGTCCAAGGAGCAACCGGAAGTCGTATCGGTGCTATTCTTCAGGCTTTATCTACTCTCGTTCTTGGTATCGGAGTTTCCATGTACTATACCTGGAAGATGACCCTGGTGTCCGTCATCTCGATTCCTCTTGTACTTGGAGCAGTGTTCTTTGAAGCGCGAATTATGAGTGGCCAGGGTCTTCAGGAGAAGAGGAAGATGGAGGGTGCAACTAGAATAGCTATCGAGGCCATCTCAAATATCAGAACTGTCGCAAGTCTTGGAAAGGAGAACGCGTTCCTGGAGAGGTACAACGCCGAGTTAGCTCACGTCGCCGAGGCTACTAGGATCAGAAACAGACTCCGAGGACTTGTTTTCTCATGCGGACAGACTACCCCTTACTTCGGTTACGCTCTCAGTCTTTATTACGGTGGCTACCTCGTCGCCAAAGAAAATCTCAATTATCAGGATGTGATTAAAGTCTCGGAAGCCTTGATCTTTGGATCCTGGATGCTGGGCCAGGCTCTTGCGTTCGCGCCCAACTTCAATACCGCCAAAATCTCAGCAGGTAGAATCTTCAGACTTCTCGACAGAGTACCCGAAATCACAACTCCACCGGAACTTGAGGGAAAAGATAAGGATTGGGTAAGTCCTGCTTTTTCATTCACTTTTACTTCAATATAATAGTTCTCATCTCCTATTCTCTTTTTTGATATTAAACGGGAATCATTCTCTTTGTTCTCAGAAAGCCGATGGCCTTATTCAATTTTCCAAGGTCGAATTCCACTATCCAACTCGACCGGAAATGCAAATCTTACGTGGACTTAATCTCATTGTAAAACCTGGACAAATGGTCGCACTGGTCGGTCAAAGTGGTTGCGGAAAGTCCACCTGCATCCAGCTTCTTCAGCGTCTCTATGATCCACTCTCAGGTACCATCACGATGGATCGTCGTGACATCACCTCGATCTCCTTATCTGCTCTACGGTCACAACTTGGTGTCGTTGGCCAAGAGCCAGTTCTCTTTGACAGGACGATCGCCGAAAATATCGCCTACGGCGACAACGAGCGGAACGTGCAGATAGATGAAATTATAGAAGCTGCTAAGAAATCGAATATTCATAGCTTCGTTAGTTCCTTGCCTCTGGTCAGTATTTCAACATTCGCTACGTAGCTTCCTCTGAGAAAATTCCTAGCATCCAATTTCCAAATACTACAATAATCATTATTTATCGTATCAGGGCTACGAAACCAGACTAGGAACAAAAGGCACCCAGTTATCCGGAGGCCAGAAACAACGTATAGCCATCGCGCGCGCTCTGGTGAGAAATCCTCGAGTTCTTCTATTGGACGAAGCGACCTCTGCCCTGGACACGCATAGCGAGAAGGTAAAAAGAATTTACTAATATAGAATAAATAGAGATAAATCAAGTTAATTGCAAAGAAGGCATTTTCAATAAATCATTTATTCCTCCTTAGATCGTACAAGCTGCTCTGGATAAAGCTATGGAAGGTCGTACCTGCATAACGATAGCCCACCGTCTGGCAACTATTCAAAATGCTGATGTGATTTGCGTCTTGGAGAAGGGAATGGTAGCCGAAATGGGTACTCATGATGACCTCATTGCAGCCGATGGGCTTTACGCGCATCTACACGCTCTGCAAGAGACCGCCATGGAATAGGTTTTTGACAGTTATTAATTATTGGTTAATTCTAACCTATAAACGAAATAGAATATCAACAAGGATCTGGTTTTCGTCAATAGAGCATAGCTGACATCCGGTAGACTCCTTGTAGAAGGAAGAGTACGAATGTCCATTGATCGCTTGTAATATCCACCGCGTATATCCGCTTTATTATCTACCTTAAAACGCTATTCTATGTATTCTACTTTCATTGGCACGTTATGGTTATCCTAGTTATCCAGTTATTACGCAAGCGTCGTACTTTGAATTTTAGATATCTAGTATTATCTTAAGTTTCTTCTTTTTTAGACGCTAGAGCGCGTTACGTCGGAATGAGAAATAGTATATTGTCGTGTTACGAAAGGGAAAAGTGAATGCCAGAGATTAAAAATATACATAATAAAATCAGATTCATAGATATACCATTGTCACAGTACATAACTAGAATCTTTCGTTCCATTTTTGACTTTTAACTTTCCAAGATTTACACAAAACTCTCGGATCCAGTAACATACAATTCTAAGAGTATTCATTGTCATCCTGCATCAATTTAAGTTCCTCCAGTTCTGGTAGCAGCAAGACTCATTTTTTTTAAACTAATGTAATACACTATCCTCAATGCCAAATGGTACTCGAGACTGTTTCTAATCATGCTTCCAAAAAAAAAAAGATAGCAATTAAATTCCTCGAATTCTAGATTAACAATATAATTGACTGTTTGAAATATTTATCTAAAATATTAACATGGCTGCTTGCTTTGCCGGCCAGTTCGTGCCTTACGCAATGATGGAAGAGCGTTTGATTCTGGAGGAAATAATTTTGAAAGGGTGGTAATAAGAATCCGTATAGCGAGAAGGGATGCCTAACTTAACACATCTATTTAAACGTATACTTAACTTGATACTTAATTAAACGTAATTGATTGATTAGAGTTGAGATTAATATCTATAGATATACCGCAGTGCTTTGTTGCAATGACAATACGTAGTAAGACGTTCTAGCTAAATTTATGAAAATTCGGCGCAATCCTTCTCAAGATTTCCAAGTAACTACTTGTTGAAACCACTTTACTTAAGGGTAGCGCCATTACTTAACCCTCTCAAGATTCTCGGTTTATAAGGATCAGTAGATCATCGATCATCGATCATCGATCCAACAATCAATCTTAACCCCATGGATCCGCCACGTACCTTAGTGAGTAGCCACGAGAAATTACCTTGTACTTTACGGTGATACTAGTACTGTAATCGCGAGGAAGTATTACTTTTTTTTTTCTTTTTGCTATCTCTACGAGTGTCTGCGTGTGAGAGGAAGGAAGTGAATGAGTAAACGGTGCGCGCGGTACTTATACATGACTGTCAGAGAGAGAGAGAGAGAGAGA
>JARPRG010000005.1:2154111-2187711 GCA_031001745.1 Hartigia nigra
TTATCCTCCCGTTTATGGTTTCTGGTTTTTCCTTTGGTGTTTTTATATAGTTTTTGAATTTTAGCGTTCGTCCTTCCTTCCTTCTTTTGCGTGTAATGTCGGTTATGAGATTTCCAATGGTTATTATGTAAGCTTATATTTGTCTTCAATACTTCCAGCTTTTACTGCCTTACTTATTACTGGCTCGTAGACGACTGATTTGAATATCATCCTAATTGTCTATCTAACATTTTTACCAGGGAGGGGACACCTGAACGGAGCTCGCTCGGTATTATCGTCACCTTTATCTATTTACCGATAACGGAGCGTTACAAAACCAAATAAATGACCATCCGTCATTTTATTCGCGGGTTGGATAGGAACACCTTAGCTTTCATTAAGAAAGAGCCAACAACCTTTAACGAGGCCGTCGATCTAGCAGCATCTGCTGATATGGAAGCACGATGCTGGGGGGAAATACATGATAAGGGAGCGAACTTAGCTTCTTCTGATCCTTCCTGTTCTTCGCGTTCAGTTGTAGGAAGGTATGTGTCAAAGAGACAGGTTGCTCACGTTCGTGCAAGCTCTACGGATAATAACCCCTATCGCAGAAAATCGCTATCAAGTATGCGGTGCTTCGGTTGCAACGATATCGGTCATAAGAAATACGAATGCCCCAACCGCGATAAATCATTCAATAAGAGGAAGTTACCACGAGGCGATCATTGCAGTTACTGCAGTCGAGACAATCACGACGAACAGAGTTGTTTTCTCAAGAAGCAGCTACAATAACGGCATCACATAGCAGATCTTTAAACTCGAAGGCGAATCGTCGGAAGGACGTGGCGACGGTTCAAGTGTTCGGAAAGCGTTCCGGCAACGACACGTCCTCTGCATCCAAAATGAACGCAAACCCTCAACCACGACAGTAAATCTAGAAAATCCTATATTTCTCAATGGAAAGGCCAATTTGTTGATAGATACAGGGTCCGACTTAAATCTAATTAAAGCAAGCGCTTTACGTGACAGCATTCGAACAAATCGGAATCGAACCTACCACATTACCGGAATAGGCGACGGGATTTATGAGACTTTGGAAGAAGTGAGGATTTACGTGAAAAGAGTAGAAACACCATTCCAAATAGTAGTGAAATCTTTCCCTATAAAGTCACAGGGTATCATTGGCATGCAATTCTTGAAGGAACATCGCGCGATATTGAATTTCGAGACCGATGAACTTCACCTCAACAGTGAAGATATCCCATTTGTACAGTATCACACTATCCACTTGCCTGCTCGTACGAAAAAGCTAGTCGCAATACCGGTCGCGAATCGCGAAATATCGGAGGGTTACTTACGCAAGGTAGCGACGGGTCCTGGAATCTACCTAGGAGAATCTCTCGTCAAGCAGGAAAATGGATACGTTAACGTATATGCCGTCAATACGCTCACTCAGGCAATCGACGTAACCCTAGCGCCGGTCGACGTCGAAGAATTTCACGTCGTTCCGTCGCGTACCCGCGTTAACCCGGCCCCTCATTCACGCGTCGAAGGCGAGAAAATTGAGGTAGATCGAGTGACAAAACTTTTAAAGACCCTGAGCCTTGATCATTTGACTGCTGAGAAAAAGGAAAACCTCCTTCCGATTATAGGAGAGTACTCGCCTCAATTCCATCTACCCGACGACCCATTAGGGGCTACAAACGCGGTTACTCATAAAATCATAACAACCGACGAGCGCCCCATCAATACTAAACAGTATCGCTACCCACCGTTTCAAAGAGAAGAGATCCGGCGACAGGTAGATGACCTGCTCGCGAAAGGAATCGTCCAACCATCCGAATCCCCTTATAATTCGCCCCTATGGATCGTACCGAAGAAGGCAGATTCAATGGGTAATAATAGGTGGAGAATGGTAATAGATTACCGTGCGTTGAACGAAAAAACCGTGGGGGATTCGTACCCCTTGCCTAATATCACTGACATCTTAGATCAGCTCGGAGGAGCCAAATATTTCTCTATTTTAGACCTAGCTTCGGGTTTTCACCAAATTCCAATGGACGCGGACTGAATTCAACAGAATGCCATTCGGATTGAAAAATGCTCCCGCTACATTTCAACGGTTAATAGATAAAGTCCTCACGGGTCTTCAGGGGATCGAATTATTCGTCTACATGGACAACATCGTCATTTACGCAAACACCCTCGACGAACACGATAGGAAATTGAAAAAACTATTAGCTCGACTTAAGGTCGCGGGACTAGCGCTTCAGCCAGATAAATACCAACTTTTGCGGAAAGAAATTACGTATCTCGGGCACATCATCACTGGTAAGGGTGTGAAGCCCGATCCCAAGAAGGTAGAAGTGGTAAAAAGATTCCCGGTCCCACGGAAAAAGAAAAACGTTCGACAGTTTCTTGAACTTATAGGATACTATCGCAGGTTTATTCCTGATTTTGCAAAACTTGCTAAACCACTTACTACACTGTTAAAGAAAACTGCGATTTTCGTTTGGACAGAGATACAACAGGTAGCATTCGAGATACTGCGCGACAAACTCTGTACAGGACCGCTACTACAGTACCCGGATTTTAAAATACCCTTTGTAGTCATCAATGATGCATCGGATTTTGCCTTGGGAGCCGTATTAAGTCAAGGCGAAATAGGGAAGGATTTACCGATCGCTTACGCGTCGCGTACGCTAAATGGAGCCGAAGTTAATTATACTACTTCTGAAAAGGAGTTGCTCGCTATAGTCTTTGCAATCAAACACTTTCGACCTTACCTATATGGATATCGATTCACGTTGGTAACCGATCATCGACCGCAGCTTTGGTTAAATAGTTTGAAGGATCCGGTATCCAGGCTTGCTACATGGCGAATTAAACTGAGCGAATACGATTACGACATTTTGTATAAAAAGGTACCATGAATTCCAATGCCGATGCACTGTCTCGGAATCCTCCAAATCTGCACGAGATCTCACCACTGACTGAGGACAATAACAAAATGACCGAGACAACAAGGACAGCCAAACAGATCTTGAACACCGACGCTTAATTATCTGGTTCGCTGGCCTTGGAAACCAACGAACACTACGACGTAGGAATAAGGGACGAGAATTTCGATGACAGTTGCTGGATGAGATATGACGATGAGGTAGCTGAACTCATTGGTGCTGGGTTCCTGCCACCTGAGTAACTGCTATTCGATAAGGAAATCGACCCCGGCTCCGAGGTGCTTGGAAGCACAAGTCGGGTTAAACTCCTAGCTGGCTGTAGCGGTGACGAGTTGGATGCTCCATACCCGCTGCCGGGGGAGGCAGATTCAGCCCCGTTATCGGCACAGCTGCTTCGCGTCGAAGAGCGTGTAAACGAGGGGTCTACGACGCACGAAGATTGTAACTCGGTAGTCGTTCATCCGGAGGTTCTGTCTGACGGAATGGCTTGGACATCGTCAGGAACCCCGGAGGTGGTTTGTGTAAGATCCAAACTTAAGGAAAGCATCAGTGGCTCAGTGGTACACTCCATGTTCGTCATTAATAAGTCCTGTATAAATTATAGTAAAGAGAAGTTGACAACGCGGAAAGGTCACATAATAAATTTCATTTCTGCCAATTGTATCTTGACGTCAGCCGTAAACCGCGAGTTGAAAAGCGCTGGCCTGATCGATATTGAGGCAATACAATCAGCTCAACACGAAATAGGCCAAACAGTTGCTCTGCTGTTAAAAGGTCAGTACATTTTTAATCTGATCGTGAAAAATACATTTGATGAACGTCCGTACGTATCTAATATCGCTTCTGCCACTGAAGCCTTAAAGCAAGCCATGGAACATCTAGACGTACTCAAGCGCTAAAGTAATGAAAACCGGAAACGGGGTAGATCAAGTGCCGTGGTTAGCAATAGAAAAGTTGTTCAAGCAGACTTTCGCCGAATCCGGGAGAGAGATAACAATTTGTTCAGGCGAAATGGAAATACCACTCGAGGAACAACGTGAAAGAATAATTCGCGAATATCATGAATCGGCCGCAGGTGGACACAAGGGCGCTTCAAAGACATACTGGCGTATTAGAGCAGACTATTATTGGGAAGGGATGCGAGATGATATCCGTAAATTCGTTAGGGAATGCAAAAATTGCCAAGAATATAAACTCGTTCGTACAAAGACTCGTCTTCCTATGAAGATCACCGACACGCCAAGTGAACCATTCGAAAAGGTTCAGATGGACATAGTAGGTCCGCTACCTGCGACGGAAAGAGGTAACAAGTACATCTTAACCTTTCAAGATAACTTTTCTAAATATTGCAACGCAGTACCACTAAAAACGATCGACTCGATAACAGTAGCTTGCGCTCTATCGGAACACTTTATCACGCGCTTCGGTTACCCAAGGAATCTCCAATCCGATCAAGGAACTAATTTTATTAGCAAGATCATGAAAATGGTCTGTAAAATATTCAAAATAAATAAAATCGAGTCCACCGCGTTTCATCCAGAGTCCTTAGGCTCACTCAAACGCAGCCATCACTCGCTCGTAGAATATCTAAAACAGTTCGGCAACGAGCAAAACTGGGATACGTGGGTAACATACGCAATTTTTAGCTACAATACCTCAGTACACGAGTCTACCGGGTTCCCTCCTCATACCTTAATTTTCGGGAGAGAAGCGAACATACCGTCAAGCTTCAATAGAGGACAGTCATTTACAACGTACGTCGAGTATCTTGACGACTTTCTCAACAAACAATCCGACACTCAATCAAAGGCAGTCGAACGCTTAAAAGCCGCTAAATGGAGATCAAAGCAGTACTACGATAAAAAGTTAAACAATAAACATTTTTGCGTCGGAGAGCAGGTATATCTCCTCAAAGAACCCCTGATCAGCAAGTTCAACCCCCAATACGTTGGGCCTTACGAAATAACCAAATTACTTGGTGAACGCAACGCGGAAATTCGAGTTGGAAAGGATCGCTCTAGAATCGTCCATTTAGATAAATTGAAACACGCAGCATTTCCTGTAGATAATTAAAGGCTATAAAACGCGTCAACGAGAAACCCTGACTACCTGCAAAAGTCATTCTCTGGAAAAGCGACTTTTCTTTAAGGAGGGAGGTGTGACGAGCGCACGCTCGGCACGTATCTGCCATCTATGGCATAACATCGGAAACAATGTTTGGAGCGAATTCCGAATATCAGAATAGCAACCCGTTCCTCTTTGACACGACCTCTAGACTAACTATTACACATTGTACATACCTATTAGTTAATTATTCTATCTGTCTATATACGTATATGTATGTTAAGCCACGCATTAAGCGTTCAATAATTAAGAGGTTGTTTCTCTGTCGGGTTTTCCCTGGTTTCCCCGAGAGCCTGGGCAAATGCCTGGAACAATAAAAATCTGAAGGAGAGGCCCAGGGTAAAGAACACGTTTCCCTTCAGATAGGCTAAATTACACAAAACACATGCGTGCATAAGACAAAACGAAAATGCGAGTGTCTGAAGAACGACGTGACTCGAACTCCAAAAATAAGGACTAAATTATACAGTTGTCCAGTAATCTAGAAAGAAAGTCCTTTGTTGTATTTCTCATGCACAGCCTTCTATTAAACTTCATTTTTAACAAAGGCGGTAGGAAACCTTTCAAGAACTTTGCTCGAGGGGTATTTTTTCCATATACCTGCATTCAAGTACTCGACCAGATACACGCTGACTGCAGACGGTCGCCAAATGCTTTACGACTTGCAAGCTATGTAAGCGCCCAGATGTGCTGATCCACCTTATAAATTTATACGGCTTTCCTTCCTCCAGTTGTAGGTGCAGGGTCTGGGTCGCCGCATTCCTGGTGGTCCGTAAGGTTTGCGTGCTGGCGGCTTTAGACTTCCCCTCCGTCCTAGGGGTCCGGGTGATTCCTCCTGCGGGTGGCCAGCGCCCCCGGAATAGGCTCCGGCTATGTCGATCATCCGTTGCAGGGGGTGGCGGGCAGGTAGTCGCGGCGGACTGGCCGCCACCACCTATTTGCGGGCCGGCTAGCAGCTAGTCCACAATGCTGACGCACCCTCCTAGGTGACGGAGGTAGCGCCCAGCCACTTGTCCTTAACAGAAGGGGCATTTCGCCCAGGCGCATTGGCCTACCGAGTCCGCGCACCTCAGGGCGCAGTCGCCCATACTGGGGCACCACGCCATGGGCACGACAAGTACCAGCCCTCCCGAAGGGCTTCGTTCATGTTCTTCTTGATGATTACACGTTGGTCGTCCATGGTGAGAACCTTCCTATCATCCGGGTAGACTCAAGAATGAGGCTCGTTGCGGTTCGACTCTGCTGAGTGGTCGTAGCTCCGGCGTTGAGCTCTAGAGTGGGGGTGCCTTATTCTGTTATAGCTATCTGCCTTGGCAGGGTAACTGGGGCACGAGGGGTGCCACTTCTTTGAACCATGGTCGGGTTCCTTTGTCCAGCATCTTGCACGTGTTCGTCGCTTCGAGGAGTTTCTTCCACGGAACGTGCCGTATCACCAGTTATTGCTTCGTAACTCCCCGGTCCTCCTGAAGCGCGGGCTCTCAGGCGACGTTGGGGTCTGCAGATCCGCCATATGATTCCTAGAAGCTTCGGCCGATAGAGGCAGAAACCCGCGAGCAAAACGAGTCCTCCTTGCAAGGCAAATCCGGCCAGCAATAGGGAGTGCAAGTGTTGTTTCTCCCTTTTGTGCATCCCGATTTCTTGAATTTTCCTCTCTATTTCGAACAAAGATTTCCCGTCTTCGTGGGCTTTCCAAGTCCGTGTTATCTCTTGCGGGGTCCCAGGTGATAAGTCTGGCAGGAGAAAGGTTGAGGGATTTTCCTTCCATCCAGCATCGACTTCGGGCACCACTAGAGAGATATTGAGATTCAGGTTGGGTCGGTAATGGTATTCCTCGTTGCTGTCGTAGGAACGTACCCCCGTGAGCGTGACTGACGGGGTTCTTCCGATGCAGTTCGGGCTTAAGTGGAGTACCCCTGCGCCATTGAGGTCAATGCTCCTATCGGGCAGTCCAGGGCACAAAATCCGAAGTTGTTCTTTATCGGGCAAGGAGAACAACCAGCCCCCTTGATGGAATAGGTGCGTCCAGGAGATTTCGTGACGAGCAATTATCCGCACGTTGCACGTTGTATCAGCATCAATATCTCACATGTGTCGGACTTTGTGGTCTCGTGCACCGGCGTTTCCATGGGGCAAATATATTTCCGATCAGTAATCCGGCAGGCTGCTACGTACTCCGTGTCGGCTGCGAAGAACCTCCGGTGATCGCTGGGGAGCGCCAGGTATCGTGACGATGGCAGTATAAACGCAGATTCCGTCTCATTTCCGATAATCTGTTTCACGGCTCAGGGATGCATTCGGTACAATTGATAATCAGTGCGGCCCAGGAGTGGGATATGAATTATGATAATGAGCCGGCCTTGGTGGTATGTTAGATCAGTTCGTACGATTCGGGCTAGAAGCTTGGACCGTAAGTGCTCCATGACTACAGGGAATTCGAAAACGGCGGCGCGTGCTTAAACTTCCTTGGCCACGGCAGTCAGCTGATCAGTAGTGATATTAGCCGGCTCGAGGCGACCGTCCTGGGCTGCGGTGATTACGTGAAGGTAGTACTCGCAGGTGGCTATGTATCTGTCTAGCCTGGCCTCCACTCGATGCGCGTAATTCAGCAGGGTATTATTATATTGGAGCAGTGCGGCATTCCTATGCAGGAAATTAATTTCTGTGTGCAGTCGGGTGACATTCGCGGAGAGTTGGTCGACGCGCTTGGCCTCCACGATGTTTTCTTCATGTAACGTCTGCAGTTTGGAGGTAGTAATGTGCATCTGCTGACGTATCAGATGAGTCAGGTTGGATAGATCATTGTACAATCTATCAATCTGAGAATTGATGTATTCCGCATCATCCTGGGTTAACGTTCAAAAGAGTGACCTGCTGATGGATCCGATGACCCCAAGGGAATCAGCCGCTTCTTAATCGTGTGTAAAGGTTCATCCGCGGGTTCCCGGACAAGTCGGGCGTCATGCGATACTTGCAACAGCTCATCCTTAAGTCTTTTTGCTCGTTCAATCTGGCCATTGGTGTAAGTGGTTCGGAGCAGGTCGGCGCAGGTCTCTGGTGAGAGAGAGAAATTTGACGGAAATAGAGTTCAACTCCGTAGTTTTATTAAACAAATTGATGGAGTAATGGAAATTACCAATGAGTGACAAAAGCCTACATTGTTGTTATTTATTAAGAATCGAATAGTTGGGAAAGCAAGGGAACAAATAAATATACATTGCGAACTCATTACTTGGGAAGAAATATCCGACTTATTATTAAATTTATATTCTGAAAAAAAATCAATGGATCAATTGCTAGAAGAGTTGAATCATATTAGTCAAGGGCGTAAGGAAACATCTCATCTCAATTCTATCAAAAACTAGAAGAATATTCATCACAAATTTTAGCAGTAATTCATGTATCCGATACTGAGGAGACAACATTAACCGGCCGCATAGCAATGGTTAATGACATGACACGCAATCGATCTAACTACCATACTCATCCTCAAATATCCCAAATGTTAAGATATCGCGAATTTAAAACTATAAACGAAGCACTTACCGCTGCAACCGCCGAAGAAAAGGCTTTAAGAATAAAATATAATAAATATAATAATCAAATTCAACAGAAATGCAGTAGAAACAATCATACCTCAAATGAATGCTATTCTAAAAATCAAGCTCAGCCAGTCACAAATTGTTCACAATCAAACAAAAGACCGCTTCGTTTCACGAATTCTCATTCCGCAAATTCTTCCTATCACAATAATTTCTCAAGGAATGGAAATCAACCAAATTTCGATCAACCTAATACACAATGTAATTATTGCATAATAATTTCGGACATGATATATCAGTACGCAAGAAGAGAATGTGGGCCAATAACCAACCAGGGCACCATCAACCAAATCGGAATCTCCCTCGAAATTCAAATTTTAACGAGCAAAGTCGGAATAATTACCAAAATCAAAGACCACAGAATTCCAATGTCGATTTCCAAAGCCGTGGAAGTCAATCACTTTCTACAGCCAATCAGAGTTCAATGCCTTGTACATCAAATGACGTTCATCACATGGCGTTGCAATTTAATTAATTTCTTCAAATGAACATTAATCGAGATACAAATTACTTAACCTATATTTTATTCGAATCTCCAATCGCGAGATGCCAGAATAAAGTACTTAAACTCTTAGTTGATACAGGGGCTTCAGTCTCAACAGCTATGAACTCAGTAATGATAATCGAATCATACTCAATGGAATTACTCCAAATGTGCCAGTCAAAACTCTGGGTCGAACGGAAATTCCACTTCAGATCAATAATAAAACTCTAATTACAAAATTTCAAGTTATCGATGTTCGCACTAACATACCTTTCGATGAATTATTAGGTTTCGATTTTTTCACAGACCAACAATGTAAACTCGATTATGAAAATTCCAGAATTAAAATCTAACAGATTCCATACTTTGTTCTTCTTTACCAAGACATCCCTCAGTCCAAATGTAAAACAATGACCACACTTAGCGCCAGGTCAGAAATGATGATTCAAGTACACATAACAAACCCACAAAATCTAACCGATGGCATTATATCGACACTAAAACCGAATAATGATTCACAACTCATGATTCCAAATGCAATTGTGCACGTAAAGGATAAGCCGCACAAAAACACTGTCGTGTAAAAAAAATCGCCAAGTACAGGATTGCTGTGAAGTCCTGTAACAAAAACTATTCAAATCACATTATAATGCCAAGTACGTTAGTCACTACATATCTACTTATTTTATGATCTAGCACTAGCTCATCATTTTAATTGTATTTTCAAAATTTTCTTTAAGGCCTTCACTGCTTTTTTGTGTTATTACTCCTGCTTATGTTTAATAATGATTTAATGATCATTTTATAATTAATAAAACGTTAGATGATTCCTTATCGAGTACTACGTTATTGAGTATGAAAAGGAAAATAGCTTTTTACCTAAAATTCGCAATTCCGTAGTCTTGCTTTGGTGTCAAGATCTCGATGAGAATAACCAACATGCTACCTATATTTCTTCGCATTTCAATCTGACTCATCCTAACCCAGGAGTTAACCAAATTAGTAAACTTCAATGTGAAAAGCAACTATTCTATTTACTGCAAGCAAAGAATTTCCATTACGATAAACTGGAATACAAAAGCATTTTCGATTGTTTGCAAAATTTTAAAAATGATATTGTCTTTGTACCACTTAATAAAAGTCCCAATATTCAATCATCGATTTTAAACGAAATGCTCAAATTCGTGTTTCCGAAAAACAAAATCAAATTATTTAACATCACCAAAATAACGCCAAAGAACAAGGACGAGATAAAAATCATTCTAGAATTTGTAGCAAATTGTAGCAAATTAGCAGGTCATTATGGGTTTAACAAGACGTATTCAAAAATTAAAGAAACATACTATTGAAGTAGTATGAAGAATGACATAAGACAATTCATAAAGAATTGTCGTTCGTGCCAGATCAATAAAGCAAATTTCAAACCTACTAAGCAACCTATGGAGATTACTACGACATCAGCCATACCCTTTGAACGACTCGCTCTCGATATTGTAGGAACCTTACCTCTTTCTGAAACGGGGAACAAATTTATTTTAACAAGTCAAGATGATTTGACTAAATACTCGTTCGCTTTTGCGATACCAAATCATGAAGCAAAAACAGTGGCCAATGCTCTCATTAAAATTTTAACTACCTTCGGAATTCCAGAAAATTTCTTAACCGATCAGGGTTCAGACTTCATGTCTAATTTAATCAAGCACTTGAGTACTCATTTCAAGAGAAAGCATCTAACGACTACTCCCTATCACCCTCAAACAAATGGAGATCTCGAACGCTCTCATCTCACCTTAAAAGATTATTTAAAACACTATGTTAAGCCAAATCAAACCAATTGGGATGAGTACAAGAACCAAAGTTTCACTATACCTATGACGACTGCAATCGATCATTACAATCTAAACTTAACGTTTCCTTCAAAATTGCTCGAGAAAATCTCATCAAATCAAAATTAAGAAATAAAGAATATTATGATCAAGACCCAAAACCTCAAAATTTCAGAGAAAACGACCTCGTTTGCGTAGTAGACAAACAAAATAAAATAGGAATTACAAAAAAAATATTTGGTCAAGTTAAAGGTCTGTTGGATACTCATACTATGTCTTGTACCGTAATAACGGAATACTCCCTTTTTCCGACAATAAACCTCCAAAAACCCCAAGGTCCCAAATTGAGTCCCAATCCTAATCAAACAAGTCCCTACAATATTCATCAAGTAGTTGTCCCTCGACCGTAATTTCCATGTTTTAAGTCCTCTAAATTACTTTAGACGCTCGTCAATATTTTTCTCAACCATTTGGATTTTCCCAAAAGAAACTCCCACTCCTGAAACTTCCAAAATCCGCCATCTCTAAAAAGCCTAGCTGCTGAGTAAGAGACACACTTCCAGCAGAGTTCAGATTCACCTTCCGAGACGGAAACATCTCTTAGGAAGTTATCCAGAATTGTCTGGCATTAAACGTACTTACAAAAGAACATTCGTTTCTACAGTTTCTCCTTATTTTGTATTTCCCCGGAATAAAACAGATGCACCTGACAGTGAATTTCACAACGTAACTAATCATAATTCTATGAGGCGCAAGGACTGTATATGTGTACGTTCTCTATATAATAATAATGCTAATCAGACGTCAGACGCTATTTTTAAAGGATAAATGCCTTTGATTAAGTGAGACAAATATTTTTCATATACGAATTACAGATTAGACAATAAAAAGGAAATATTCAATTACAACTACAGACAAATAAACTTTACGTCATTTTGTCATTATAGCACAAGTTCACTTTATTGCAAAATCATTGCTATAGCTATGTGAAGGCAAAGTTTATCAGATATATAAGCGTTGATGCTGCGGTGCTGCAGGGTCACTTGTGCAGTGGCAGTGGTTGTGAAATCATCCTTGCATATATATATATATATATGTGTATATACTGTTGCGCAGTAAAACACGTGTAAAATGAAGTTTCGGTGTTTGTCAATTTTAATTGGACTAATATTTCTTAGTGAATGCCAGGATGGAGATGCTTACAGAATTTTGGGATTGTTTCCACTTCATGGAAAAAGTCATTTTTTTATGGGCCATTATCTAATGAAGGCTTTGGCAGCTCGAGGTCATCAAGTTGACGTGGTTAGTCATTTTCCAGTGAAAAAACCAATCGCCAACTACACCGATATTAGCATCGAGGGATCGATGCCAGTTATAGTGAATAATTTGCCGTTCAGTATGATTAAACAAATGTCAACAACGGACATGTCGTACTTGGTGACTTTTGCTGGAACAAGTATTTGTCATTTAATGGATCATCCAGAGATTCAAAAGATCATTCGCGATCCACCACAGGATCCACCTTACGACCTGGTTATTCATGAGGTAAGATATTACGTCATATATTAAGTCTCAAGTGCATTGTCAATTGTACATTAGTTTATGGGAAGAAGAGAATAAATTGCACTGATCGATACTGATTGTCATTTAGGTTGCTTCACATTGGACGAATAATATATTTTCATATTGTTTTGCGATGGAATATTAATTAAAAGTATTTTAGTAAAACTGTCCTTGAAAACCGATATTTGAGGCATCCATTGGGCGAGTCAACTTTGTTTTTATGGATTCTATTTCCACAGCAGTGGAGTGACAGTTCAGATACATTCTATATCTACAGTTTATGTAGAACCATCTTCAGGTGGTTCAATAGTGCTGAATCACCCTATATATAGATATATGTATAGTATTTTAACTCGATTCTCGTGCAAACAATCACTGATCAATTTAGGTGCGTCGTCTATCTTTAAGATCATTTTGATTATCACATAATAATGTAGTTCTAGAATTTGTTTTCTTATTACGAAAATAATTATTACGTTTGTTAGATTGCACTTCAATTATATAAAAAATTATTTAATCTCGTTATCTGTTATTTGACTGATAGACGAGTTAAGATAAATTACGTGGGCATGGTCTTAAAGGGAATTAAATCCAGGAATGGAGAAACAATCTAGGATTCTAGATCATGCGTCCAACGATATTGATTAGAATTCCTGAATAAGAATTTAAATGTTTGGGATAAATCAATATCAAATTTAGTTTTCGAAGTGTATCTTATATATGGCAAATAACAGAATATATTACACTTGATATGTATATAGGTGTTCAATTATCTTATTTCAAAAATTGATCTTTCTTTTTGCTCTGGTTTTATTATTTATGTTGAATTTGTTGACAATTAATTTTTTTCTTATTTAGATGTTCGCCGCAGAATGCTATTTGGCTTTTGGACATCATCTCAAAGTTCCAGTAGTCGGATTAATTACATCAACTGTATATCCATGGTTAAACGAGCCAATGGGTAACCCTTCTACTCCGGCGTTTCTACCGACGCCATTTTCTGATTTCAAACTGCCCATGACATTTTGGGAGAGGGTCAAAAACATTTTTATCGAAAAATGGATGATATCTAGTTTTATAAAGCACACGGACGTACAGAATGAAATAGTGAAAAAACACTTTGGGCCAGACGCGCCTAATATTCGAGAATTAGAAAGGAATATTTCATTGATCTTGGTGAATTCTCACTTTTCCTTCAACAATCCGCGACCATTGACGCCTGCGATAGTGGAAGTTGGAGGGTTGCATCTTCAAGGGGACGACGGCCTTGAATTTTCACCGGTAAGTTCTTGTGCTAGTTACACGAAGAAGTGGAAAGATAATTCGTACTGAAGAATCAGTAAACATTTTAAAATGCTCCTAGGAATTGAAAAAATGGCTGGACGACGCCAAGGATGGATTTATTTTCTTTTCTTTGGGCTCTATGGCCAGATTCGAATCATTTCCTCGCGAAATCATCGAAGTTTTCTACAAAGCCTTTAGGAAAATCGCTCCTGTGAAGATCCTTATGAAAATTGCTAAGAAGGAGGAACTCCCACCTGGTGTTCCTAAAAACACTATGATTTTACCATGGCTTCCACAAACTAAAGTACTGAGTAAGTAGAACTGTAACAGAACTTAGAGTCGTCTAAGACTGGTTGACCCCTTTTCAGTAATTCATTCAGTTTACTATATTAGTCGGAATTTTTCATTTCAGAACACAAGAATATCAAAGCATTTATAAGCCATGGTGGTCTTGGATCTGTTCAGGAAGCTATTTATTATGGTGTTCCTCTAATTGGTATGCCATTGTTCGGTGATCAAAATATTAATATCAAGCGATGTGCCAATAGGAAATTGGCGATATCAATAGATTATACTACTGTTGATGAAAAAACTCTGGACGACGCTATTTCTACCATTCTTCATGATCCTACCTACAGGTCAGTCTAGAATTTAATAGTGCATCTTATTATTAATTATTAGTTAATTCATTTGTCCACCGCCTTAGGTACAGATTTAATTAAGACTAAACATTGAATATTGTCCTCTTCACAGAGAAAACATGAAGAAGACGTCAAAACTGTTCTTAGACCGTCCAATGAATCCTTTGGACTTGGCAATCTATTGGGTCGAATACGTAATACGCAACGGAAACGTATTAAGATCACCAGCTCTGGACCTAGAATGGTGGCAGGTTGCCTTAATCGACGTTTACGCTTTTTACTTAGCATGTGTGGCAGCCACCATTTTCCTAATTGCAACGATCCTCAAGTTTTTGTATAGAAAACTTTTAGCGCCACGTTCGACTAGTGATGACAAAGATAAAAGAAAGAAGCGAGAATGACGATGAGAATTAAGGCAAATAATAACCAAATATATCTTTGCTGTACAAAAATTAGAAGAAATAAAAAAGGAATGTGTTTCGGTGTGATTGAAGTATTGACCATGAATTATAATAATTTTTCATATAAAAACGAATATACTCTTTCTACTATACAAAGGATACTGAGACCAGCTTATCTTATTTGTCCAGTGCTTCGTTCATACTCTGCAGAAAAATATATAATATGAACAAGAAATCAAAGTAAGCGACCCCACAGTTACATCATGATACAAATTTCAGTTAAATAATTGAAAACGATATGAATAATTATTTTTAAAAACACAAGTTCTAAAATAATTATTTGTTTCTATTGCGCCCGCGGCACACATCCTATTTTTTGTACTACGTGATATCAAAAGTGCCCTCCAAGGTCAGAGCTCCAGTGGGGGGTGAAGTCCCGTGCAGTATAAAGAAAATGTTTTCTTTAAAAAAAGATGGCGGTTTAGCCTGAAGTGTGCTGCGTCACTATCTGGTACTTAAGGTTGGTAATTACTAATCACGAGCCGTGAGGTCAGAACGTATCTGCAGCAGTCCCACAAAAGTTTCAAATGTTGGGATCTACGCATGCGCCAGCTACTTTAAAAGGTCGAGTGCTTAAAAGAATCTATGAAAACTAGATGCGCGCATACGTTGGCATTTTTTAAACGGACTGCCCCAGAAAGTGTCTTTTTACGGTCAGCTAAGATGCACGAAAAGTCGAACTGTTGATGCAGATAGTACAGAAAAAGAATTATATCTAATCACACATTAGACCTGATTTTTCATAGCTTCATACGCTTAGATTATATAGAACAAATTTTTCTGTTGTACCATTCACATATGCAGAGAGATAAGAAGCACACGTTACCCGACGACTATAGGCAAATCCCAAACATTTTTACGCATGCGCCATATTATTTTATTGGCTAGAGTGACGCGCATCTAACGATAAGAATGATGAGAGATATTTTAGTGCTAAAGGCTTCCCGGAGTATTTGTAAAGCCATGAGTTACGTACTCGTACTCATGCCTCTCTCTTACAGTATTTTCTAAGCTAACCAATGAGCATCCAGATTTGGGGTATAGTTATGAATGTTCATTGGTTACCGGTATCCTGGTATAGTCCATAACCATCGTAATACATTAGTACAGTTTGAAAAAGTTACTCGTTAGTAGCACTTCAAACGTGTTGCTCATGTAGAAGTGTCGTTAAACATCAGTATCCAAAAAAGTGTTATTACAGTCGTGAAGCAAAATTCGTGTAAAATGAAGTTTCATTGTTTGTTTATTTTAATTGGAATAACCTTTCTGAGTGAATGCCGGAGTGGAGATGCTTACAGAATTTTGGGATTATTTCCTCTCAATGCTAAAAGTCATTTTATTATGGGCCATTATCTAATGAAGGCCTTGGCAGCTCAAGGACATCAGGTCGACGTGGTTAGTCATTTTCCACTGAAAAAACCAATCCCCAATTATACTGATATTAACCTCGAGGGATCAATGCCACATATTGTGAATAATATGACATATATTAATCAAAAATATAAGATATGGGATCTGACACGTATGGTGTATTTGTCCGGGACAAGAATTTGTCCTCTGATGGATCATCCAAAGATTCAAAAACTGATTCACGATCCACCACAGGATCCACCTTACGATCTGGTCATTTACGAGGTACAACTGTCTTTGATATTACATCTTAGGTTAAGTTTACAAGTGCGGGTTTTAGAAAGGATTAACCAATCACGTGTAAGGTTTAAAAAAAATAAACAAGCGTGATTGGTTAATTCATTCTAAAATCTGTACGTGTAAACTTAATCATAGTTGCATTGTCAATTCTTCATTCGTTCGTGGGACCAGAAGAATTAATTACTTCGATTGCTACTAGTTGTTTTTAAAGTAACTTAAAAGTAGTTAAAGCAGGTTTTATTATAGTCACGTGGTCCGTTCATCTTAGAACAATCTAAAAGACAAATGTGGACACATCTTTTTGTCATTTTACTGATAAACTTTCTCATGACTGTTAACGCGTTGCTAGCTAATTCGTAGCGACTTTTCCACTTAGGTTTCGCTAAAAATACGTTTTTTTATTATCACGTGATTCTAGCAAGCATAAAGTTACAGTTACACGTGAGCAATGTAACAATTTCTTACTCGTGCGTAAAGCGGTTACCCACATGGCATGTTTTATATCATTGTTACATCTTTGAGTAGGAAATTTTGATATTGATTGATTTTCGAAATTGATCATAATTCATTCTATATATAGATCGTATATCTATACGTGTACAATAAAAGAATTTTTGTTAAATTAGCTCTTCGCCGCACCATGTTATTTGGCCTTCGGAAAGCATCTTAAAGTTCCACTAGTTGGAGTAGTTACAACGAACCTATCTCCATGGCTACATGAACCAATGGGCAATCCCATAAATTCGGCCTTTGTCCCATCGTTGTTTTCGCATTTTTCTCCGCCAATGACCTTCTGGGAGAGAGTCGAGAACACCTTTTACGATAATGCCATAATATATAGTTATAAGAAGAACACGGTTAAACAGAATGAAGTAGTGAAAAAACACTTTGGACCAGAAATGCCTGATATTCGACAATTAGAAAGGAATATATCATTGATCTTGGTGAATTCGCACTTCTCCTTGAACGACGCGCGGCCACTGACACCTGGAATAGTGGAGGTAGGAGGGTTGCATCTTCAAGGGGACGACGACCTTGAACTTTCACCGGCAAGTTTTCACGCAAATATTACGAAATAATATTGAGTAACAGAGAAGAGGTTTATCTTTATGTTGAAGAATCAGTCGATATTTTGATTTGTTCCTAGGAATTAAAAAAATGGCTGGACGACGCCAAGGATGGATTCATTTTATTCTCTTTGGGGTCTATGTTAAAATTTGAATCGTTTCCCCGCAAAACTATCGAGATCTTCTACGAAGCCTTTAGGAATATCGCTCCTGTAAAGATCCTCATGAAAATCGCGAAGAAGGAAGAACTCCCACCTGGTGTTCCTGAAAACACTATGATTTTACCATGGCTTCCACAAACTAAAGTACTGAGTAAGTAGGACTGTAACAGAACTCAGAGTTGTCTAGGACTAGGTGAGACCTTTTGAGTAATTAATTCAGTTTAATCTATTAGCTGGAATTTTTTATTTCAGAACACAAGAATATCAAAGCATTTATAAGCCATGGTGGCCTTGGATCTGTTCAAGAGGCTATTTATTATGGTGTTCCTCTAATTGGCATGCCGATATTCGGTGATCAAAAAGTGAATATTAAACTTTGTGCCAAGAAAGGAATTGCGATTCCAATTGATCTTGATATTGATGATGAAAAAACTGTGAGTGACGCTATTTCTACCATTCTTCGTGATCCTACGTACAGGTCAGTCTAGAATTTAATAGTGCATCCTATTATTAATTATTAGTTAATTTATTTGTAAACCGCCTTAGGTACAGATTTAATTAATACTAAACATTGAATATTATTCTTTTCACAGAGACAACATGAAGAAGGTGTCAAAATTGTTCCTAGACCGTCCAATGAATCCTGTGGACTTGGCAATCTATTGGGTCGAATACGTAATACGCAACGGAAACGTATTGAGATCACCAGCTCTGGACCTAGAATGGTGGCAGGTTGCCTTAATCGACGTTTACGCCTTTTATTTAGCATGCGTCGCAGCCGTCATTTTCCTAATTACAACCATTCTCAAGTTTCTATATAGAAAACTTTTAGCGCCGCGTACGACTAGTAGTGAAAAAATTAAACGAAAGAAGCGTGAATGATTATGACATTGATGACAAATTGCTGTACAAAACTTAGGACAAATAAAAAAGAAATCTGTTTGGGTTTGATTTAAGTATTGACCACGCATTATAATTTCTAATATACCAATAAGTATACTCTTTTTATTATAAATATGATATCGAGACTAGCTTACATTATATACCCAGCGATTTATTTACACTCAGCAGATGAATAAAAAATAAACGAACAATTAAACTACGCGATCTCACAGTTGCATCATGATATAAATTTCAGTCGCTTCATTGAAAACGATATTAATAATTATTCTCGAGAACAGAAGTTCTAAAAAAAAGAATTATACCTAATCACGTTAGACTTGATTTTTCATAGCCTAGATACATCGGGCAAATTCTTCTGTTACACAATTCACAGAGATGTACAAGAATAACGAAGTGCACGTCACTCGAAAACTATAAATAAAGCCTACATTTTTTTACGTATACGCCAAATTTGTTTACTGTCTAGAGTGATGCTGCGTATCTAACGATAAAAATGTCAACAGATATATTTGTCCTCAGCTATTGGCTCAGATTATTATTTACATACCCGTACTCATGCGTCCCTCATACAGTGTCTTCTAAGCTAATCAATGAGTATTTGGATTTAGGGTATAATTGTGATTGATTATTGGTAATCGGTATCTTCGGCATAAGAGGCGGTACAAAAGAACATACACTTAGTCTTAATCATTGAGATACATCAGTATAATGTGAAAAAAGTAATACGTAAGTAAACGTAATACGCAACGGAAACGTATTGAGATCATCAGTTCTGGACCTAGAATGGTGGCAGGTTGCCTCAATCGTCGTTTACACCTTTTATTTAGCATGCGTCCCAGCCATCATTTTCCTAATTGCAACCATTCTCAAGTTTCTATATAGAAAACTTTTAGCGACGCGTTCGACTACTACTGATAAAGACCAAAGAAAGAAGTGTGAACGATTATCACAATGAAAGAAAATAATAAAGAAAGATAGCTTTACCGTATAAAAACTAGAGAAAAGACATAAAAAACAGTTATCTCAATCAAATTATAAAACCTTTATAAAACTTTTATAAAACCACCTATCTCCTAACAGATACATATGTGATTATATAACAGAAGAAAAAAAATTTAAACACGTCAAATAATCGTTAAAATATTATTTCTACCTTTATTTTAATTTTTTATTCGAAAGTTTCGTTTGGTTTCGTTCAAAAAGTCTCGGAGCGTCTCTGAGAGACAAACTGATGAAAAATAATGTAAGACATGATTACATGTCGATTGCATTTCGGGAAATTTTAAGCCTGACGGACGAAGGTAGCCTGACATTTCTTATGGAGTTTATATACTAAAAAGACATTAATTTTCGAAAACTTTATGTAAAGGGATACAACCAAGCGAAGCACGTGCCTTTTTTTCCTGTTCTATTTCTTTTTCGTTATTTATACAAGTCCCACGGGAAGTAGCGCACTCACCTGGCATAACTCTAAGGTACGTTCGTTATTTACGTGAAACGTAAAACGTGAGGCTCAAAAGCGACTGTGTGGAAAAGACGTAATTTTTTAAATAATAGAAGTAAAAGCAAAATTTTTTTAGCAAATCTGTTTTAACCAAAAATATAATGGCTATTCAACTTTTGACGATTGGTATGATCAATCAGGCTGGAGTGGTCATGCGCGTATAGTGAAGAGGGTTTGAAGTGCGATTTGGAGATTATATGGAGATTTCAAAGTTATACTCTCTATCGACACAGTACAAAATATCCATAGGATATCTATAGGACGTTCAAGGGACGTCCTTTGGATGTTTGTACTGCGTGATATAGGGTCATGGCTTATCTGACTTTTTTACTTCCTTCCATTGTGACTTCAGCCAACGGCTTACCGTTTCATCGTTTAACACTGTGATTTGTCAATTTTTTTATATTGTCACCCCAGTAAACGGGAAACGATCAGAAATCGTTGTATGGTTATGTTTATTTTTTATCCTCAATATACAAAGTGGATGTCCCAGTTATCTGTCACGTATGAGTAATCGAAAGTTGTGTAAATTTGGCTATAGTCAAAGCACACACTAACTATTACTAGTACACTAGAGAGCATTAATGGTCTGCCATTATCTATCCACACCACTGGCAAACGCTTTCCTCTCTACATGCCTCAATCCTTATTCCCCTATAGCGGTATTTCCAAAACTCTCGTAATCGTAATCGAAATAGAAATCGAAATCATAATAGTAATCGTTTCGAGAGTTTTGGAAACACCGCTGTAGGGGAATAAGGATTGAGGCATGTAGAGAGGAAAGCGTTTGCCAGTGGTGTGGGTAGATAATGGCAGACCATTAATGCTCTCCAGTGTACATCGCCTAATGACTGGGACATCGACCATGTATTGTGACGTTAAAATATCTCGTCACAAAATTCCCAGATAAATAACTAGCGTATTTTTATCAGGAACGCAGTACCGTCCTTCGGGGAATGTCACAAAATATACCGACTCCCTAATATCAAAATTCCACTAAACTTCTTTCATACGCCTTGTACCGGATCACCATTATGCCGAGGGAAGTTTACGTCAAAACATCCAGGACGCAACACCAGACTCACAATCAGTATCGCAGGAAGGGAGCCGCCATGACGATTGGCCCAATAGGGCTCGAGCGAATACTCTTTCGCAGACAGTCAACTTACCTTGTATTTGTCAGGATAAGCGTCTCGCCGTCCTAAGGACAAAATCCTTTTCCACCTTCCTGGTTTGAGTAAGAACACTCTAAGATCTGTCTCGTTTCTTTTTCTCCTGGTTTTGACCCAGGACGCAGAACCTGAACATGGTACTTTTCGATTGTGTGTATACGATAATAATTAATATCTGTGAATAAAATCCGTGAGCCTGGAGAACGGTTCAAAGAATTCCTTTATTATAGAATATCTTTTATTTCTCTTATATTTTGCTAGATTACCTAGTTCGTATGTTTCAGTCTTTCTGTATCTTGTATTCTCTATAGTATAATATTCTCTATATTTTGTCTTTCTATGATTTGAGGTTTATTATATTGTTTAACATCGTACACGCTTTCCTATCCGTCACTCGACTGCTCCATGCCGATAACGTATTTGAATCGAGTAGATCGTCTCGTCCGTCCAAAGGACATCCGGTAGATTTCTCATGACACCCGTTAACTTGAATATTTTGGTATTCCGATGTTGCCGTAATTTCGTACAAGTGCAAAAGACTACCAGATTATTTCTATTGTCGGAATAGCGTTTCGAAATCTTTTAAATTTCATCTTTTTATTGTTTCACGTAACCCTTAGTGGAGTTATATGTCTCGAACCATAACTTCCCTCGACTATATTTAATTTATTTGAATTCTTTGTTTTTGTTTTTTTGACATTGTACATTTTACTCCAAGTCACGAAGAAAGGGCCGATTGTTAATGTCTGTTTCAATACGTCTTATGGGTTTTCAAAATACTTTATTTAATACCTGAGCATTTCCCGACCTTTACCTTTCGTCCCAATCGTTTTAGCCGGATCATTTTCTATTTCCCGTGAATTTCCGTACCTTTCTGCGACACAACAGCGTGCCACATGATTTCTTTATCACGATCCACAGGAAATAGGAAGTTCTCAAGTGCATTTGTGACGCAATTAGCTGTACGGCTATAGTCAGTTGGACAACTTGGTATTCCGAGAAAATAACGTCGTAATATATATACAACACAATTTTTTATCCAAGGCAACATGGAAATTCTGTGTACATGTGACCATTCAAAGGGAAGCCAAAGCCTCGCGGGTAAGAAAGCTCTTTAAGTAAATTGCTCAACTGAAACGAAACTTGATAAAAAAAAAACTCACTCAATCTCTCCGACTTATTTCTGACCGTGAGCTTTTTCTAAACAAAAAAAAAAGCTCCGGGCCTACTCTCAACGTAGATTCAAGAGGGAACATCGTGCGGTGATTTTCAAGCATCCTAAAACTACGGTAAAGGTTCAGGGCCCTTTTCCCTCATTCTTTTCTTCCCTTTCAAGCACGGTTACTTACAGAACGAAATACGTGACGCGTGTTTACGAGGATCGTGTAATCCGTGAGTTCGTAAGCACGAGAAGAAAGAAGCTGCAAAGTCATCAGACGTGACGACGTGAATGGTGGGAAGATGCGAAATCCACGTGATCTTCACGGATTACGTAGGACAGAATAATGCGACTATCTTCCGCTGTATAAATATAAGTCGAGCTTGAAAATTTTAGCCTCACGAATAATAATAACGTGTAGCGTTAAAGCTCGAAATAGTTTTAGAATACAGTAAATTAAGAACATTCGTTGTACTGGACGTATAAAAATATATTGCGAAATCCCGCGACTGCTTTTAAAGATTCAACGACCCACATGAAGTAACTCATTTTTTTCACCGGAATACTCGGCTGATTTGCAATGTAAAATTTTATACGACATAACATTTCTCATCGAGGGACAAACTTCCGCCTCGTTAATTCGTACTTTTTATTTTCCCGTCAACCATTGAAATTTCGCTGAATAGCGAATATATTTGTATTTAATATGAAATAATAAAACCATCCATGTTCGATGGATTAAATCAAAATAAATGAATTCATGGATAACAGCCCGTGATAAATATGCTTATCGAAGTAATTCTGTAACCAAAATTTCAATGCTTTCGACCAAGCAGAAGTCGATGGGACAAAAATCTAATTTGTCGAGCCTAGTAAATTAAGGTTTTATATTAATTAAGATTCTCAGTAGGATTATCCCTGTAGAGTATTATACTATATAAGATTCAACCGCAAGCAATTTTCTGTTCCTTTAATTAATCTCAGTACCTTCCTTCATCCTTTCCCACCAGGACCATCTCTATATTATAAATGTCAGTCCCGAGGTACAGCCATATCCTAGACTTTTATTTACTTCGTAAAACTTTCCACGATCCTAGTTAAACTTTAATACGTCTCCGTACTACGTATTCCTTGTGGACCAATGATATTCACATCTACACCAAATATGACGCGGACTTACCCGGCGGTGTTGTCGTGCTCTCTGCCAGCTGTTCCATACACTTTTGTTCGCGTTCCTGAAGAATACGATGTAACTCCTCCTCTTGGACGGTACTACCCGCCGTTGTATTTCCAGGCATCTGTTACGGGAATTGAAAATACTGGTTTAGTAAGGGACTGACGATTTTTGGGATACAGGGTAAGGGCGGAGGAGCAAGGGGAGGTGGTCAGTGGTCGGCTAAAAAATTTGGCGGAACAATTTGGAAGTCCCATCAGCCATAGTACACGCGGAGGTATGGACATGAAGCAAGGGATTATCCTTGAGGGATGAATGATAAGCTCAGAGGTCGTTTTGGGGGAAAAGGGTTGGTATTAATAGAGTGAATTAAAAAAAAAAGACAATTCAAAAGCTTGCTACGTATTATTCGTTAGAATTAGTTCAAATGCTCTTTATTGTTAAGCCAATGTCTTTTCGATGGTTGATTTATGGAATTTCAAGAATTTTGAAAAATTCTGAGGATTTTGAACATTCGAGCGCATCTGTGGTAACGACTCGTTAACAACGTGAGGCATCTGCAATTTTAACCTTGACAAACGTTAATATCCACTCAAACTGTATTACGCGGAGGTTAATGAACGAAGGATACAGAAAAAATAGTAATTTGAGTATCGCATACTGATTCGGCTGACTCGTGAAGCTTATGCAAATATTTTCACGTAACTTGAAGTCCAAGCGAAAAACCATGTAACGCAAAAGACAAAGCAAACGAAAGTGGATTTCGGGTGAGAGAAAAAAAAAAGCAAGAAAAAAAATAATATAACAGTACCATTTACCATGATATTTTCGACGAATTTCCACGAGACTCTTTCTCTCTCTTTATTATTGTTTTGTATTTGGTATCAGTGATATTTCTGGGGAAAAAGAATAAGAATAGAACGTTAACATTCGAAAGTTATCATTTGTATATTTTTATCGTTGGTTCTTTTTAGCCATGTACTGGTCATGCATTTTATTAATGTATAATGCGGTTTAATAGCGATAAAAATATATTAAAAAATGTCAAAATAAAGGAAAACATTTTTTTTGTAATATTCTATTCGGAGTATAAATATTATGTAAGAGTATTTTATATAGTCAATGTATATATTATATATAATATATATTATCCAATTCCTAAGAGTATATTGAATATCCGCATCGACTAACTCATATAGTTTAATTAGAATCTTTTCAAATATACTGTATGTCTTTATAACCCTTAACTACGACAGGGTTAACAATATTTCCTGTATAGGTAAACATTATTTTAAAGTGACTCTGTATATGCTTTGTATTAGTACGCCAGTCCACTCTTCATATATGATCCAATTTTAATTGGCATTTTTCTTTCGTATTTCAATATAACTAAAATCGTGTTTGATCATTGTATAATTCCAATGTCGAAATATTCGTTCTCTGCAAGCAACATAGGTTATGCGACTGGTTTAAAACGTTTTATTGAAAAGTCATTGAAAATTGCAAAAAAATATGAAAATAAAAAAGTCCTCCTTACACCCTATAAGAAAATAATCTTGTCGAATGAACGCGTACGATTTTCCGGAAAATTACACATAGTTTTCCCATACATTTTCTTCAGATGATACGATTGTTTCCTACGTATAGTAGTTTCTTCCTCTAGTGTATTGCCATTTTCAAAAATATTAGCTACACAATGTGTTGTCATTGACCCAAGTCAAAGAGCCGGAATTTTATAATGTCGTACACAATATCATTTTAATATAGCTGTGAAAAGTTGCTACAAAAAAATGTTCGACTGTCTCAATTAAAAAAATTGTGTTAGTCATTTTTCATGTGAAACTAATTGTCTTATAAAAGTTACATGAATTTTTAACGTTCATAAGCCGAAATACATAACGTTCAATTAACACGGTAAATGTATTTGCGTTACATTCACTGCGTATATAAGAAACGGGACGGTCAATTTCTTTTTTTACTTTTGTAGGAAAATTATGCACTTGCCAAAAATATGAAAATTTCAGATTGGTTTGTACAGTTTGTACTAATAGTCGTACCTTCGTAACGATTTGCACACTTGTAGCTGCACCGACAATTAACAAACCCAAACCAATAATGTAATCCGTCATGGCGCACCGGTAAGCCGATAGCATCTAAGTAGTTTGCATATTCGCATCGCCAACCCACGCTATATGCCAAAGCCTGGCAGATGCAATTTCCGTGCGAAATTCCATGCTACTTTTACAATTGAAACAGTTGCGCGCCACGTGCGCTCCACTTTCCGCGAACGTCCTCCGTGTAAGCGCTGTACGCTGAACAACGAAGTCAAGTACCTATATATACTTCATTAATAGCACTTACGTTATTGCACGTGCATTTTGCATCGGCAACAACCATACCACAATTGCATCGACCGCACCAGTAACTGCATCGAGGGTACGTCAAATTCCGTTAACCCTTTAAGGTTTACCTGGGAAGGTTGTATCGTGAGGCAATATTTCGAAAAATCTCCAATCGAGCTATTGACGCAAATTTTATAAGAATTTTTTTACATTTTATAAATCCCGCAGGATTTTTTGTAAATTAAGAAAATTCGTAAAACGACAATTCGCACTTAAATTGCATAAATTATTATACAAATAATTTTTTTTCTTTACGTCTAGAAGGTCGAGTATCGATAACTCTAAGGAACTATAAATTATAAGTATCTACTCCTTTTCATTATAGTTTATATCGTGCAAATTTATATGAGCTATAATAATAATGTATATATGGGATGGCTATATATATGTATGTTGGGGTCTACCGCAGCATCCTTTAAATGCAAAGACAACGTCGAGACGTCCTCGTAAAGGAATTTGCGATGGAATAAAAATAAATAGAAGGGAGGCGGATTGAGCTAAGGAGGGAATTACACAGAGAAAGAGAGAAACGGTATACTGACTGTAAAGCTCCATAGCGTGGATCAACCTTTAGTCTCGAGTATTAAACACTTGAGAAATCAGACGCCTTTTCAAATGTGAAAAAAAAAAAACGTGACGTTCATTCAGGCGAGAAAACGGTTCAGACGCTTTACACAGTTTCGAAGATTTTCAGCGAGTTAAATTGAAGAAAAAGGAAGTATCGATTTGCTACTGGAATTGTAAAAAAAAAAAAAAGAAAATGAGGGAAAGACAGTTTATACAGTAATCGGTAAAAAAAAAGTCTCTTACGTCGGCGAGTAGTAAGAATTCTACTAAAGAACTATTCGTTACGATGGAAGTTATCTTTCCCGTGAATATAGCTTCTTCCCTTTCTCAAGCTTTTACGACTGGTTGTAAATTGCAAGCGTCACGAGGTATCCGCTCTGTGCGTAGTTGCAATGAACTGCGAAGGCAATTTCGCACCTTGCCCTACTAGAAAATTTGACGTCGTAACACACGATTCGCAAAATCCCATTTTTCACTAGTGTCTACGCCACTGGTGAGCTTCTTCTTTTGAGCACATTAAAGGGCAATGAAATTTTATACGTATAAAGGGTCGATTTTGAGACGTGGATGTTGGGAGAGGATTATGAAAAAGCACGAGTGCAACTTTATGGTAATTGAGAAGGATCCTAGTATATTATGCTCGAGACAAATGACACGTTGCTCCCAGCGTGCGTCAAAGCTTCTAGCTGAAAAGTAGACAGTAAGGTTGAGGACACTCTACGTTCAGTTTTTATATAGCCGACAGAAAAAAAAGGGGGAAAAAAAAAGAGAAAAATGACCATGCAATTTTCTCAGACGCGTGTGTATAACCTCAATTTGTATGCTTTGTTCGCGATAGACCCACAAATCGTTGGTTACTCAATTCGCTAAGAGATGGCGCGGTGCTGCGATTTTTAGAAAATGGCAGTTCACGAGCTTCTTTGCGGCTGAATCGAGTCAAGAGTTAAGCTGAGTCAATCATCCTTAATTTTACGCTCGGCTGAAGTCAAATAAGAGTGAATTTTACAGTGGGTGCGAGAACGAAAACGGGACATAAATTTAAAGGCTTTTTGATCAATTTTAACTTAAATTCTTCCAATTACCGAATTATCCAAACGAATTGAAGTTTATCAGGAACTTACCGAATACCAAGAAATTGATAATTTACTTAAAACTAGGAATTTCTTTAATTTTCAGCCGATTAGCTATTCATTTTTTTTTCTTGTTTAACCTTTAGGTGTATCATGAACCTTTGGCAAAGTGTCCAAATGATTTTACAGCACATGTAACGTTTATGCAAAATGATATAAAACACAGTGAAGTAATAAAATAATAATTAAAATCTTAAAAAAGACAAAAAGTCCCCATACTTTAAATGTATTCTAGGCTTTATTGGCTTATAAAAATGTACTGGTAATTAAAAACAAATATATATATATATATACACATAAGCTGCGTCAGCTAAGTTTATGTAAAAAATAATGCTTTGATTTCATTGAGCACTTCTTGTTAATCCAATCAAAAATTTCTTTGTTACGAAATGCAACATGCCATGTTTTTGGAAAAACGATAAACCTCTCTACGATTTTCATGAGTGACTCATGCGGTATATAGAATTACAAATAATTTGTCACGTCAAGCACCTTATTATGTCGTCCAGACATAAAACGACCGGTTTCTTACGTAAGTCATGTTTTTATAATCTGTTTACCAGTTGAACACGCTTTAAGATACTAATTACGCACATTAATCATGGCTTCACCTACTTGTCTGGGCACGACTGAATACTGATATTATACGAAAATGCGAGGAGTGCACTTTAAACTTACAGTTTGCCCCTTACACTTAGTATTCATATAGTATACACAGGGTGTCTCAAATACCCCGTATATATATATATGAATCAGATAGGAGTTAGTAGCAGAAACAGATGGGCCAATCGAAAACATGAATAAGTTTGGGAGTCGGCCGATAAGTGAATTAGTATCTACATGAGGAGAAATCGATAGGCTGTTCAACTACATTTGAGTAGCAGGAGAGTATCTGGTCTATGCTCCTAGCAGCATCAGAGCGAAAGACAAAGAGAGTTTAATTAGCTTGATAACTAAACCCTTTGCTTAATAACAGGACTCGTCAATTGTTTTAATTGAAATAACGCGTTGGAATCTCACACACGACTATGTACGTAGTGACAAAAGAGTATTTGATGGAGAAAAAAAATGTGTTAAAGTCATTCTTATGTCGTGAAAAAAATATATAAAAAAAGTTTCCACAAAGTGGAACTTTCAACTCTTCGAGGTGTAAGAAGAGTACAAAAGAATCTTCTGTCGAGTTGACCTTCGTAGTTTTTCCATTGTAAAGAAGAGATTCTCTCCTCGAGTCTCCTTGTGCCGATCAATCAATACGCTGCTGCACAGAAGAAAAAATAATGTGAAAAATGGAAACTAGTGGAAGGCGAATAGCACACTAGAATAGTTCATAAAAAGATCAAATGTTTCCGCATTTCTGGAAATTCACGTTTCATGGAATTTATGTCCTTTGTACTTCTTTTTTCTTTCTTTTTTTTTTTGAAGTTTTCGACTTTACCAAGCATCATTTTCATATGTTTTACCTTTTCAAAAGAAAACAAAATTTCGCCGCATTCCTCATAACCTACAATATATATATTTTTTTTCCTAGGACTGATGTACAAATTAATTTACGTCCGATCAAATACTTATTAACGTTTAGTCTTTAGGGATTTCTCGGTAATTTATTTCATTTTGTGAGCTTAAGATACACCTTTCGATTAACCTCTGTAGGAAGACAACGAGAGATAATACAAGCGACTATCAGGCGAAAGGAAAAGAATAGTTTTGGGACTCGACCTGAAACTATTTCAACAAATAAGGCATAATTAACAATAAACAAGAGGTGTACCGTGTCACTTGGAAAAAGTGATACATCCGTTCCTGATGAAACAGAAGGAGATTTAGGCTGCCCTGAGAAATAAAGAATTGTTGACAACCAACCATATAAGAATTATTTTTCTCATAAAAGATACGATCTTCTCATTTTTCATCTCTGACTTTGTTTTCTTTATTTCTTTTTTTGCTCTCCTGTCTTACCAATTACACGCTCTGCTGTATCTTTTCTAACTTTGGAAGTCGAAAAAAATTTCAGAACATCGCAATGTCGTACACAGCATTTATTTTCTAGCTTATATATATATATTTTTAACAATAAACAAATTACACGTGGTCAAAAAAGATATTCGATTTCAAGATGTTTTTGATACGCTCATGTGCGCCCACGTACAGTTCTTGTCAACACTCTGGCAATATTTTTGATCAATACTGTACATATATAGTAAGGATTTTTGTCCCATATTAATGCACGTCTTCATATCATCTTCATATAAATTCACCATCTAATAAACGCGCAGCGCACGTTCAATACTTCTCCGCGTAGGATCTTTTCCTGTTTTATGTAAATTCAATTACACTGAAAAGATACGTGACACGAGAACCAAAACGGCATAGAGTCAAGTCGTAATAATAAGGAATAATAATAAATAAAATAATAACTGCCGAGCGATACTAGAATATATTTTACGAAAAATCACCTCCATACGCCATTAGAAATCGGACGATTTCTGCAACTAGAATTTTTGTGCCGAATCACGAGAAAGAAGTCAGAAGATTCCTACGTCTTCCGGACGTCCCAATAAAGTCATCTCAAAGTTACTGTCGTTAGTCGACACTACGGTTCATCTTCGTATCGATCGAAAAGAGTAAAACAGCCAGCGTACGTCCATTTGCTTTATTGTTATTACGTCCCTGCCTATCCTACCTATACTTGTTTTTTCTCTAGTACGACATTTTTTTTTTTCTTCCCTTAACCCATAGGAATGGCAAGTAAAGCCACACCCGAGGATCACGCGCTATCGCGTTCTCTCATAAGCGTTCCGTTCGAGCGTTAATATCGGCAACCCATAAAACCGCCCTTCGGAGACGCGAAAGGACATGTCTCTCCCTCACGGCTTATCCCTAAGGAGTCGCCCGATCAGTTCTTCGCGTAATTAAATTTATACAGCCGCTTTTAACATTCGGCAGAAATAAATAGAGCCCTGACGGTGGGGATCCGCGTGTAATCATATATATAGATGATAATTCATTGTATAACTGATAGGTAATTCCCTTCGTCTATTTTATTCATGAAAAGGTTAATTAAAAAAAAAAAGTCAGACTAATTTTACTCACTTTTAGTAATTTCGTAATCTATTTTTTTTTGTTTCTGAGTTCTTCAGAACTCTATCATGGAAAAGAGCATAGAAGGTACATTAATATAATATATTGATTGGTCCTGCTAATAATATAAGACCAGGGAGCAATATACATGTAGTGTATAGAAATGTATATATAGCTATCTATATGTATAGGTATGGTATAGCAGGTGACGGCTACGGTTTATTACGCTGGCTTTAACGATATTGAAGGAATAGAGAAAGAACGGTTAGTCGGCCATTGACGCCTGAAATCAATTATGAAATTGCACGGGGTTTCAAAGTAATTAGCAATCAGTCGAGTACGTGAAGTAATGGGAAAAATATTGATCTGACATAAGACTCTTTTTCATAACACGTAATAGGCCTGATAAACATTTTTTTTTCTTCAGTGAATATCACGAGAATCTTTTCAAGTGGTTCATTGAAAATTGACTTTAGGCACTGAAGTATATCGAAGGGAGGGGATATACGTGATACTATAATTGAACGTGAAAAATTTCTTAACATTTTTTAAATCACTATTTCAACATTATGAAAATTTCGTTTTACGTAAAGAATCGTTTAAATTCGTCAAAAATACTATAAAAAAGAAGATAATAAGATTCGCTGTCAGTTTCATGTGAATTTTGCCTCGGGCTCCATTAACTATAATGAAATTTTATGTACGAATCGTAATTGAAATTTCGTAGCGTATTTTACGTAAGCAAATTTCTCCTACAAGGTCTCGCGTCAATAATAAACTCAAAAGTATCCTCAATTGATGCTGATACCACTGTACCATTTATTCTACAAGATGCGATATGCATGTGGGACGCATCAAAGACGGAACAAGAAGGTGTTGTGTTTGGCGCAAGAAAAAAAAAAAAGTAATAATAATAACAAAATAAAAATGCCTATATTGCGCAACTCCGATAGTACTGCAACGTGTGCCCCTTAGCCTCAAAATACACATGAGCTTTTATGGAAACGTAAAACCTGCAATATAAAAGTCTATATCGAAAGCTCGTACGAAGCTCCTTAAGGCGTTACTCGAGCTTAAGTACCGTACGCAACGAGGCGGCACGACGTAGTAGCAGAATAAAAGTGAAAAAAAAAAAAGCTGTTCCTGATTCTACAAGAAACGAAGCTTACTTTGGTATATATGGACTGAAGTCTTCTGCTTTTTTTAATCTTCTCGAAAGAGCAGAGGGACAAGAAAATATTTATCGAGTGTTTGTGGTAAAAAGTTTCCCGATTAAAACGCAAAGAGAGAGAGAGAGAGGAAGAGCTCGGTAGTAAAGTTCGTTAAAGTTACGTAAGCTGGATCCAATTTTTTTCGAGAGTGGGTATCAGGACAAAAATTAATAAGCGTGAGGAAAATACAAAATTATATATCCAAATCGCTTTGCGAGAGAAATACCTGAATAATATAAAATCGAGTGAAAGCATTCGCTGAGGATACCGGTGGGGCAAACTTTCAGGACAACTTAGGATTGATAAACCTGATATTGTATATAAAGTATATATAACGCCCTTGGTAAGATTCTATTTGGACTTCATTAAGACGTAACACAAATTTCCTCGCTAGGCACAAAATAATGGAGAGTTAAGAAGAAAACAAAACAAGCGAGTGTCTCGACAAGGAAGACATCTTGGATTCAATAGCAGCCATTAACGTCCCCCTCGGCTCGTTACGTAACAATTATGCCTGAAAGTTTAGCAACCTGGTTTTTATACATAAATTAAATTAAAAACTGTAACGCACTTTGTCTACCTGTTCACTGCTGAGTCTCTTGAATATAAAAATATTGACTACTTGACTCTTTATCGTATTTTATCCTTTTTTTTTTCCTTTTCGCCCTTTACATTTCTCTTTTTTTCTTTTTAACATTTGTCTTGTTCCCGCAGCGTTATTGTCTGTCCTATTCTCCACATGGATTTCATTCTCCCACCACTGTCGCGGCCATTGTACGTAACGAATGCGCGCCACTTTCAAATGTGCCGGATAAGAAAAACACGAAAATTTCAAACTTTTCAAATACCAATAATTTTCCATTTTCCCGCCATTTTCTTCATAAACATAGAAAATTCTATGCGTGCCCGTTAACTGCATTATTGGAAAAGTTTACGAAAGTTTAGTGGAACATCCTATGCATTACGAGCATCGTCATGCATACGAGTTGGAAAAACATAAAATTATTTTACAAGCAAAACCTTATATTTGCCCATTTGCGTATTACAAGAATTGCTTACATAATCCTTTCGTTTATTTTTCTCATCAAAAATCAATCCCACCATTGCGCGCATTCAATTTTATACAAGGATGACGCGACCCTGTAGGACCGTAAAGTATTGAATACTTCGTCGTAGATGAAACATTAAAAGTCATGGGAATAGTCAAATGAAACGATAAATTTTATGTGCACGCATGTTTCTCAGGGCAACATGACTTTTTACGCGTCGTGTGACATTTCGCTGGGTGATACGGCATTCCTTAATGTTTTATCGAAATGAACCGCGAAACGTAATATAAGTAAGTGTCTCATTACGCAATACGGAGTATTACGAAATATCTGATTATTGCAATATACCTATATGTATGTGTATATACGTAATGCATATATATATGTAGTATCGCGCAATAACTTAGAGGTTTAGTTTACGTTAATGTTAAGGACTAGGCTAGCTAGGGTAA
>JARPRG010000005.1:2187811-2216809 GCA_031001745.1 Hartigia nigra
TTGGGTGAAGGAATAAATAAAGTACATCTAGTTTATTTTATCAAGCAAGTCCTTGCATTCGCTTATCATCATTAACAGCTTCGCCTGTCCATTATTCCATACCACAGTATAATCAATACAACATATACATATATATATATATATATATATATATATAATCAGAACATCACTACACGGAGTAAGAGACAACAATTAATTAACTTAATGGAAGTTAAAAAATTGAACAAAACAATTCTACGCAATTAAATTTTAGCTCAAATCAATAGAAAACTTTATGAAAAACTTTAGCAAGGAATCTTGGATCTCTCATTAAAAGAGGCTTTTGCCAATTTGCGTGCCAACATTTAAATGGTGTAATACGTGACCGATGCTTTTACGTTTGAAAACTTCGTAAACTAGCTACTCGAGTCGGAAAACAATTTTAGCAAACTGAGAAACGGCAGCTGAAAGGTAAAAATATAAAACAAGAAATTTTTGCCAACAACAATTTCGTCCAATAACTACACGACGCTTTCGCGCTCTACTTCCTTGGGCTTTTGCGTAAATGTGAATTCAGCCTGAAAACTCGTGATTTTCAGTAAACAATTGTACAAATTCAACATAAATCTCGATATGAATGCATAAATTTGCAGTGCTGGTTAGTTCGATTGATCGATTATTAAAAAAATACGTAATTGCATATGTCGCAACAAATCGATTACAAACTCGGGCGAAATTTGTATAATTGTAGCTACCACATGGATTATACGCTCATTTAAAAGCGCCAAGTATTCGTGATTAATTATCGTTTTATAATTACGATAACTGGAAATTTCTCCGAGTGCAATAATGTAAAATTCCAAGTTGCTAATGATAATTAATATGATCTGTAAGAAGAGAGTAGCATTTAGTTACAATTAGGCGAAAACCTCTAATTAAAAGACCGCAATGCCTTTCCGTGCAATTATAATAGCAGATTAATTAGCGGCATCAACGAAATGATTCGTATCGCATGATTGAAATCTGCGAAAATTCAGCGGTTAATTTGAGGATTATTGGTATTGAGGTAATTCGATGATTCCACATAATTGGCTAGAATTTAATGCTTCTGTTTACGTTGTACGAGAAAAACAATGGAAGAAAAATGATTATATTCAAAATTGATTTTCTATATGTAAACGATTAATACGTCGTTTGGACCAATACGTAAATTGTCTGGCTTAATACGTAATATTTACGATATTACACGTGTCATGCGTAACGATAGCGATCAGCTGTAACGACGTCCGACATTCGTCGGACACATTGGTCGGTCTGGTTATTATTAATATACACGTAGGATACAACAAAATTCATTTTAACGTAAAACCCCATAAAATTTGACAAGGTCGTAATTCGCGATACGTTCTTGCGAGTCTAAAGAAAAAAGCAATGTGAGAATATTCCAGTCGAAAGAGATTAAGCTGAACCTTATCCGTGAGGTCATATATCCGCGCCATATATGAGAAAATGTATAGTATAAATATTTGTAAAGGACAGGTATAGAAGCGTGCGAGGGTCGTTCTATTCGCAAAAACTAGAAATTCGCAAAAGATGGGAATCAGTGTACGAAGTCATGGGAAAGAGAAATAAAGAAAAAAGGGGAGGGAAATGGAATATTCCTCATACCAGCGAATGCCCAAGCAATCGTATATCAGATCGGTTGGTAATATTATCGTCTAAAAATAGCCATGCTTAGTGTCCATAAATCGCAGTCGCTGTATATGGGTTAACCACCGCACATAAAATAAACCATTCTATTACCACCCACGGATTCCCTTGGCGGACTACGTACTACTAAGGACTAACAGGTCGGACACCATTACCCGTAACTTTCTCCCTTGGCTACGCATAACACAGGCCCTTCGATATCGATAATTCACGTCCCTGACATATTGGATATTTAGGTATTGTACTTGAAAAACTTTAGGTTAAGATACATTCATCATTAGTCTACCTAAAAGTTAAATTTACTTGGTTAAATAAATCAAGTCATTCGCTTTGAATAAGTTCTGACTAGGAATTTTCAGCATTGTCGATGACCCACGACTCATTATATTTAGGATTAAAAGAAAATTGTGCTTCTTAATAAAAGTAAAAGATGTATCGATCGCAATTACTAAGCTTGATTTGATTGACTTGTTTTAAGTACTTCCGGTTGTAACATAATGACGGATTGACTTCGATTGTCATTCCTTAAGCGACGATAATCGTCAGTCTCCTTCAGGACTACCCATTGTCGTTAATCCAACCATCATTGTCGTGAGTACAGTCGTTTCGATCGTGAATGGACTCCATAATCATGTAATGAAAGACTATCTTGCGAACGAGCGAATAAACGTAGTAATCGATATAGTTTTCAGCGTGTAATTTATCATTCGTTCAAAATACCTTGTCAATTTGTATTCCTTTTTTTTTCGTCATAGCTGTACGCGTTTACTTATCGTTAGTAGGGCAGGTTAAGTTAACGATCGTCACTATTTTTAACTTTTGTTCCTTGCCGAAAGGAAAGCAAATTCACTTATAGTAAGTACCATGGGAATGCCGTGTCGTTTGGTAAACGCACGCTGTCGAGTGCGCATGCGCGGCAAATTCAAATGGAGTCATATACCCTAACGGATTCTGCAGAGGCATTCTACATGCGACCAGCAGCCATGAAATAAATTAATATTTACCAAGAGCCCCTGAAAACAATACATGTTTTTTACGACCAGAAATAAATATCAAATAGATGTGCGTGTACGAATATCAAAATGGAATCGTATACGTTAGAAACCATCTACTGGTAACTAGTAAGATTGGCTAGGTAGCGTGCGAATTTTCTACCTGATCCTGCATGTGGAGTATTGTACAGTAATTGGTGTACACGTAATGAGAAAATGTAATCACAGTAAAACAGAATTAACACCGTAGTGTAATTACACCAGAACGCGTAGTTTGGACGCAACAGATATGCCGACGGTTTACATAAAACAGGCTCGCATGCTTTGCTACGATTTTTGCATAATCACTCTTCGAGCACCGAAAGGCAAAACGCGATGCTTCGCGTGATTTTCCAAAGTTCTATGCCGTACGCCACTTTACTTGCCACTTTACACTTTTCAACCTGCATACGTATTTGCGTAGTACGAGAAGTACGTAGGATAAACTCACTTCCGTCTGAGTCTTCATCTTAAATTTGATTCTCGTCTCTTCGGTAACCAGCAACCCAAGTTCTTCCGGGAAATCAGGTTATATTCCTGAAACAGTAAAGATTTGTTCGTATGAAACTCTTAGTCATAGTGGATTAGCGGAATTGAAAAATGCTTAAAATGTTCAATCTTTACGATGTAAATTCTCTCTCCTGGTACGTGTCTTGATATTTTTCTAAAGCACTCAGTTTTCGTTAAGCGTCATATTAAGGCGTGCTGATTTACGTGTATGGGTCCAATCAAAACACATATTTCGAGGAAAAAGAGTCGGAGAAAATTGCTGCTCAGAGGAACGGAGTAAGCGACTTCAAAATTACGGCCGAGTAGGCCTGTAGCGAAAGAAGAGAGATAGAGAGCGAGAGAGAGAGAGAGAGAGAGAGAAAATAAAAATGAGACCTCGGTCTATTTTTCACAGGGAGCCATGTGCGATATTTTCGGTACGTTTCAGCCGCGCCTCACGAATCAATACGATTAACATATCTCGTTGACTTTACGATTAGCATAACGAGGATATTCGCACGGCAACGAATACGAAATGCTCTATTTGCATCACAGAGATTACACACTGTATACAGAAATGCTATCAATGGCTCCCATTAAAACACATTTCAGGATTCCGTCGTTAATACAATTACGTGCCAGCCGCGCCTTTGTTAACTGTACAATTCAACAGGTCAATTTCGACGAATAACCTCACTCAATCCTGCAACGTATATCATGGCGCACTGATAAAGATACCAGACAAAAATATTTCAAACAGCAGTGCTGCTTCACGGAAAACAAGAATCACTACGTAAGACATTTTTCCTAAGCTCAGAACTTTAAGAACTATTTGGATTCAGGCAATTACAAAGATAACAGGTAAAAAATAATTAACGAAACGAAAGAAAAGCTCGTACTCCCGCATTGTCGTTTCCTCACGAGGGATTTGTGGCGACAGCGCGTATCGCCTGGGCATCCTGCCAACAACCGCTTAATTAACCACAAACCACAATCTCCCAATACCAATATACCATTCAGAATACGGCCACATGCAGACCACAGCTATAGTACAGAAAACGCTTTCGAGACGAGAGTTTCAGGGGTTTTATCTTAAATTATCGGCTAAATTTTAATTCGTGCTAACGAATATTTCTCTACCGGCAGCCACTTTTATTACAACAGCAAAAGCAGACGAATTCGTGACTGAACTTTTTACGTGGGATTTTCTATACTGTGGCTGAATACAAAGCCATACTGAAGTTAGTCAACAATCCACATTCAGATAAAACTTAAGTCTTATCCAAGGAGAAGGTATAGGCATTAGGCACTTGGGACGCACGCAGTCCGAAAATACCTGAAGGGATCAAGGCCGATCCAAGCAGAAAGCTCTTAGCTCGTCGGCTGCTGTCTAGGCTGTCTCAATCCAAACAGTGAATTCTCGGCTCGTCTATATTTTGTGAAGATTCAATAAATATTTATATGCCAAGTCGAGTCTGCGGACAGAGCGTGTAATCTCAGCCAGGAGTATAGATAGGTATTGCATCGCTATATGGTACAAAGTACAAACTGCTGTATAGACAAAAAATTCGTGCACTTAAATCGCTAAAAATGTATTTTTAATTATGCACCAACTTTTTGTCCACACCATATACGACGTATCTTACCTAAGTTACCAATAGCAGATTATGCTCTGATACTTTTACTGATACAAGACAAAGTCCCCATTCGACTGTATAAATATATTATTCCGATTATCTGAATATACGTTGTGCGACAATAACCTTACATACGTATGTACACGTTATAATAATATAACTCGTACGTAGATCAGGAGTTATCATTATGGCCTCAAAGATGAAACGCGGCTGCCGATTATGTCCAGTGGTCATTCATTGGATCGGCCTTGCGCAGTGATAAAATAGCCGCACGATAATAGTATTGCCATTACCATTCATCACAGCATTACTGATATCGAATCTTGGTAAATGAAATCGAATAAATTCTTTATCTTTATTTTTTTCCTTTTTTACAAGCACAACAGCCTCCAGCAAATACAAACAGTAATGATAGCATACCGGCAATGTAAAAATTGCCATTGATTGTAACAATCACGAAACGTCTGGTGGATGTAAACATTGAATCCCTAAGTAACTAAATTCTAGCATTTCCAGTACCTAAACATTACTTTGTGCTTGCTGGATATGTGCTTGCATAATTTTTTATAATACTTCACGAATCTGCGTATGCTTACTTAAGCGAAGTAAAAACACTTTCGGCCAATGGTTATCGCGATCATCAGAGACTCGAAGACGGGCGCAGATCTAGCGGAAGCTTAAAAAAATATCGACGTCGTAATGCCATGACTTTATGACTTCCTGCGCGCGAAAAGCTTTGACATGGTTTATGCAATGCTCGATTAGGTACAACTTTATAACCTTACTTTGTGTGAAGTAAAAGAAACCTGTTTTTTTTTTTCATTTTACTGCGGATTCTGCGTGACGTTTCAGGATTACAAAATTCTTATTTTATCTAAAACCTTCACGGATTAAATATACCTTCAATCATTCTCTCTTTTACTTATATTTATCCATATCTGATTCCACGAATAACAACGAAGGTTAATATACGTACAAGTTGTTTCCTTAGAAACCCACCCTCATATCCGTTTCCCTCGTATTTATCCCAGTAGGTAATGTCGTTTGACTAACGAATCGAATGATAAATTTGTCTACTTAATTGAATATACATGAATGAATGAATAAAACGTATCAGAAGTTTTATTTATCTATCTAATATCTATATTTAATGTCAAAACATTATATATTAGGAAAATTATTCAATTTTTTTTCTACACTTTTCTCACTAAATTACTCGACATTTTTTAAGGTTTATCTAAAGTTATTAGTCCTTTTTGACTTGGATAACTCTCAGCATTACGTAGATATACAAAGTTATTCGTAACAAATGCACAGGCTGAAGTTTGCCGCAAATTGGTGATTCCATAAACAAGAGCAGTGTGGCATCATTAAAAAATTAAAGTCAACGTAATAACATTATAAACATCATGAACTTTCCATTCTTTCATTTGTTTAACGAGGTGACAGTGCTGCGATTAATAAAATCGTTCATTCACGGCCAACTTTAGCATGTGAGTTTGCCGTGAATAACCCTGTATATACAGGGTTATATATATATATGTATATTTCCAGACGATATAGGTATACACATAATATATCGCCTGGAAACCATCTGATTCAGTTTGCTGATACGATTTAATTATTGTCTGTCCTTGTCCCCTACCCTTACTTCTCTCTTCCCACCATTGCCTCCCATCCAACAAGCTTCGAAGAAGCAGCCTGTAAACAGGCGACGACAGGACGAACACCTCCTTCTAGGAGAACCGTAGTTACAACCAAAGTACCTCTACTGCTGTATACTATGATAGAAGTTCAAGTAAATCTTTCGTGCTATACATCATTCCAGTTTACCTAGCTTCAACTTTCCTAGCCGTCGACCCGACTCCTCGCGTTACCCCTTGAAAGGCAGACGCCATATACGTTGCTTTGAAACACAAGCAGGAATGCTGGAAAATCCGAACTCTTGAACTGCCCTAAATTACGTATATATTTACATATATACGTGCAGCCCGTATCTTTTTACATGAAAAAGTTCAAAGCCCCATAGAAGTTTTTAAAGCGAAGCGTAGAGGGTTGGGTTGGTTATGGGGGAGGGGCAGGATCACTATGATTGCTCTCCGTCAGATTTACTTTGTGTTCTTCACTCCTTAATTTCTTTGCATGATAATTTTAATTCTAGTAAAAAAAACATATTAGAAATTAATAAGAAACAAAGAAATAGAATTCAGAGTGGATACGTGGATGATTTATTAATCTTGCGACGTTGATTTTTCGTGGCAATTATTTACGTTTTTTATTACATAAAATGGGGTTGCTATGAATAATTCTGGTACTGCTGTATACGTATGGGGTTATGAGGTTGAATAACGATCGTATGTGTTTGCTGAAAATGTCAAAAGATATTGGCACGGCCCACGCGCATTCGCAATTTCCCGATTTGTTTTCAGTGAAAACAATTATGCACCGTATGGACTTGCCGTGCAGATAATTTCTGATTTCAGAAGCATTACGTAGACGGATATGTTTTCTAATCAGACGCGATACGTAACGTGATTTTTTTGCGTATACTTATGCGTATATTTAGATTAAAACTTTCAATAAAGTTGTAAATAAATATTTGTATACGCGTTAAACCTTGACTGAGCACTGTTCATGATAATTTCGATGTTCCAGCCGAGTTTTATCGAAGACTACAGGATGTAAAAACAAAGAGTCTGCTTTTCACTGATAAGAAAATCATTCAAGGATTTGTATAAATAGCATTTAATTAAATCTTGATGGGTAGTGGGAAAAAATGAAATTAAAAAAATAATAAATTGAACAGATTTCCTAAAAAGAGATAGGAGTCGTTGAGAGGATTTTGATAATTGGAAATATAACGTTATTCGACATTTCGGACGGACGTCATGCGCGTCAGTTATTGTTTCAATGTTTTGCAAACGCGGAATTGTTTGCACGAATTCGTAACAATGTGTCGCTTGGCACAGAGAGCAAGCGTTGAATTCGGCAAAAATGAATTTGCGAGCGATGTGCAAGCTTGGCGAAAATGTAATTTTTGGGTGGATGAAAATTTCATGGAAAAAACGTCATAGATTTACTGACTCGATATACCGTAAAGTCAGTGCTATAAGTGAACATTTATATTCACTGCATAACACTTTTATTCGCACGCTTAACCACTTCGCTGGTGATGACTGGTGAAAAGTGGAAAACAATGCATAAAAATATCGAAGTGCTTGATTTTCTTGTAAACTCAATTTTAGTTTTAAAAACGTGACATCTTTATGTTTTCGAGGTCAAGGAACGTGAATATGAGGTCAGAAATTGATTTATTTTTTCAACAAGAAGCCAGTAGAATCGACTTAATATGTGGATAAAAAAATATATTTTTCTAATTTTTATTTATCATGCCCTTTAATCAAAATAATGTTCCGACTTCATAATCATGTTCTTTGACATGGAAAACATAAAGATACCAATGTTTTTAAAATTAAATCGAATTTATACAAAAAAAATGAAGCGTTTCGATATTTTCACGCATTTTTTGCGCTTTTCACCAGTTTGGGCCATTGCGCACTTCTTGACACAGAAATGCGTCGTCACCAGCGAAGCCGTTAAGGATAGGAGAAATATTTTAAAATTCCCGCGTTTATGTACATTCCAAAACATGATACAGAAACGTATCTAGGCAACTGGAATGCAGTGTGGTTTAAACGTATTTTCAGCACAGTCCTTTAAATCTGTATGTGTACTGGTGGGCTTATCGAGAGCTCATAAAATAATATACAGGATACGCAATTCCAAGTGGAATATTTTATGCTGCTGACATAAGTAAATCGACAAAATCCTGTTGTTGCCGTTAAATAAATCTTAATCCTTTATAAATTTATACCGAAGCATCAGGAAGACGATATTCGAGAGCACCGATGTCCTTTTGGATGAAGATGAATTTTTGTTGATTAGAGAGAGTGAGAGAAAAAAATGAAGGAAAACGGTAGTCTTAATGTTTAGCTCCAAACGACAAAATATTTTTACTTTAAGATATAGACAAAAACCAGCGACCATCTATTCTGGACTCTCTCTATCTATAGCGTGACCCAGACATTGAATTATAAATTAGGGTCTATACAGATTTCAGTTTTCTCAAAAAGGTATTGTTGGGAGATAAAACTTTCGTCTTTTTTAAACGTGTCAATACTTTTTCTAGGGCTGCCATTCAATTTTCGAGAAAGACCGACGTAACGATGTCTATAGAAATATTTTGCTTTGATAAATGCCTGATCGCGTATTTTTCATGCTACGACAAATGTCTTTAGGAATTTTGAAACTTTTGAATCTGTGGAAAGGCGACAAGATTCGTATAGGGTGTAGGCGTAGTCGTCGATCAACTGTAATTTTCACGCTGGTTGGACGTGGCAGCTCAGACGAGAATATATAAATAGACGAAAGAAAGACAGAGAGAGAGAAAAAAGGATGATTTATACAGGCAAGAAAGTCGAAGCCATAGAAGTTTTAGTTGAATTTCGTTTCTTTCTATGAAATGTATTTTTTGTCTCTGTCTCTTTTCTCCCTGGAATAGTTTTCGTATTCATGGGAAACGCAAGAAAATCGGATTACGTGGTCGCGATCCCGACGAGGTAACCTCGAGTGATGGTTTCGACTGTCGACCATTTTCACAATAGAGCTTTTAATTAAAATCTTTCCAGGTCACCAACTTGAAATATTGTCGTTAAACTTGCAGAGTGACCGCACGCCTAAGGGAAATGAGTCACTGCCAAAGAATTTCCTTCCAGGAATATCCACATGATAAACAATAATACTCTCGATTACTTCGATCTCTGGAGTAGTTTTTTAAATTTGCAGAAAATCATGAATTTACAGAAAATCACTATTGGATTACTTGTTCCTGAAAATAATTACTTAAATAAGTCACGTGGACCATACTTCATTTTTTTTACTCCAGTAAAATGACTAGCAAGTATTCTTGTATAAATTTCAAAAAGGCTGACTACCAAAAATTGTAGCATGGTCAGCCAGGGTCAGGTTAACGGGATTATAAAAACATCACTTTTCGCAAGCGTTGCATAAGAGCCACAATGAATTTCAGAGAAAACGAAAAAAAAGCGGATTTCCATTGCTGGTTCATCGATCGATGCTGAAACGTGGGTCCGTGTCAAGGAATTAAAAGATGGTGATTTTCGTCGTGGGTTACGGAGCAATAAGCTTTCTTAACTGTAATGATTTTTCAATTCCATCATTAATTTAAAGCTTTGCCAGTAGGATGCACCAAATTATATGGTATTGAACAATAAGAAGCTTTAGGGAGTACATTTTTGTTTCATAAAATTCAATTTATTCAAACAAAATAGAAAACATACTATAGACAAATCTTAAGCCTATCAAGCACACTGTATATTTTGAATCAGAACAAGTGCAATAATGAAATTTCAGTAATTCGCGTGAAAATGAATTAAAGGAGTAAACAAATAACGTCACAGAATCCAGTATTATTTTTTTCATAAATCAAACTAAAGTTCAAATCTCAGAATTCGCACTCGATTTTAAAATAGAAAAATTCAAATAAAAATATTCACAGTGACAAGTTGAATGCTACATATACTCCACGTATTCATCCCACTCTCTGCTTCCATTTCTTACTACCCCATAATATTGATCCCTCTACTTCAACCGGAAATGCGATCGGTTCTGCGATATTTGCCCAGGTCTCTTTAACAATAGTGCTAAAAGCTAGTTATTGAATTTCCATAACCTCCATAGAAAATTCGTGCTCCAGTACAAATGCTACGGCTTTTCACGTACAATTTCAAATAAGTGAGACACTCGTTTAAAATTGCAAGCGCGCCATTACCATATAATAATTCCAGTTCCAGTCTTTACGAGCGCAGTCAAATATATTTTCAAAGGCAATTACGAAATTACGAAACAAAGACTTAGACCATAAAGGTGAAAATGCGAAAATCCAATGAATCCAATTATTTCGATATCTTGATCCTTTCCACGAGAATCTTTCTGTACCTATGTTTGTACCTAAGTTGGTAATAAGGTCGTTTGGAGCATTAAAAAAAATATCATCAAGACACCTGCAAGTCTGTTACCTATTATGCAAAGAATGCTCAATGATATCATACGGAAAGATACCGATGAGTCTAAAAGTCTAATCCAAAGTTGTGTCATTTACGATCAGCCCCATTGATTTAGGTAAGGACAAATATGCTACTTGTAGATTCTATATATTGACAGAAACGTTTAGCTACAATTAATAGACGTTCAAGGAATATGCTGTGCTACCTAACGTCATAGTGCTTATAGTAAACTCCAAAAAAACGTCTAAGACGTTAAACAAGTGTACTACCTTAAAATATCGGCACCATACGACTAGTTACAAACTGTATAATAGATTTATATTTGACCATGACAAGTGAAACTGGATTTTAAAAAGAGAAGCATGTAAAACTTACAATACAATAATAACAGTAATACCCAATGACAGCCTATAATGACATGAGCTTTTACTAATCACTGACACATATCACTAAAGCACACCTTGTATTGCGCGGGAACTTTGAAAAATATTTGAAACACTGTACTGCAGAAAAATCCAATAAACCACAGGAGGAGGAGAAAGTTTCAGTCAGCATTCGAAGTCGCGTATTAATTTTATATGTCTCTTATCAGCATTAAGTTACAGTACGATAAAGGCGCGAACCCGTGAACTCAACGATTAATCTTTTATATAATTAATTAAAGAAACAGAAAATGTATTAAATTTTGGTTACAATTCTGTATAAGTTTATTTCTACACTTTGCGTTTAATTACGTCTTGCGTATATATTAATATACGCAAGATAAATCGTCGAACGCACTGGCGGTTTCTTACGAATGACAAAACGCATTGGAATTATTAAGGACCGTTTGGAATTGCGGAGCACGTGGATAGGTGAGCGCGCGGTCTCTACTGACATGAGCTTCCCAAGTGAGAAGCGTGACACGAAACAACTTGGCTGGTTCAGGCATGAGCTGCGCAAGCTCGTCGTTGAAAATTCGACCGGTGAAATTTCGCGGCGAATCCGTAGCTGAGTTGTAAGTACGATTTAGAGTCGGACACGCTCCGAATTTTCTAAAATCGATACGCATGGAAGAGACGACAGGCATCATTTTTTTTCTGATTCCTAAAAAATAGAATTAAGAAAAATCCACTCTGCGATTATTTGAAAGGTAAGTATGAGATATACGAGGGGAAATTTGCACAACGAATAATTTGAAGAAATTAATGTCAGGTCAATGTTTGAATACAGGGGACGACATGTTCCTGACAATTTCACAATAAAAGGAAATGTGGGTATATGTGGAGTAAAAGGTTTCGGGTGTTAAATCTGACACGTGCACTTCGTTTCGCACCCTTGTGTTTCCCAGTCTCCTTTTACTTTTTACGACTACGTTACGCAAATGTTCTAGAACGAATGTGCGTGCACGTGTTCAAAAAACCAAGCACACGTATTATTCTAAAAGAATAGTACATATATTCGTATGGTTTTGTATGCGAGCATGCGGTGTCATATGGGTGGAAAGGGTGAAAAAGGACGAAAAAGATGATACTGAGTAAACCAGAAATGTAAATTTTGTCTGAGTTTGTAGTATTTCCAAGCTCTAAACTAAGGGCGCCGCTACGCACTTGAGAGGATTCGCTTTAGGCCTAATGTCACAGGAGAGACGTTAACGAATGACAAGATTCAACTTTTTGCCAAGCTGACATTGCCAGAAACCATTTGCCTGTTAAAAATAAAAAAGATGAAATATGACAAGAGATTTTCAAAAAATTCACACGGCTGTGAGCACTTGATATGGGCAACTTTGAAAGTCCATTCTAATTACTCGATAAAGCTTGTATTACAGGTGACAGGAATAACGTACAGCCCCAACGTATTTGATTCCACGAGACACTTTGTTGCTGACATGAAAAATATTCGAGGTGACTGTGTTATATATTACGATAATAAATCACTCAGTATTTTATCGACAGGTTCTCACGAGATGCTCCTGATGACGTCAGTTAACTATGTAAATAGTACAGTCTTATTTTATCATACTAATCTCTTTTGTATGCTTCACAAACGACATTATCCTCGGGCTATTGTATAATCCTTTATAAAGGGACGCTGAATTACTTCCATACCTTCTGAATAAGATGGTAAACTCAACGCGGAGTCAAAGACCCGGAGAGAGGATTATTATATTAAATCGTTGAATCGTTGTTGTTGTTATCAAATCCTAAGATGCAGTTATTATCGTCTAACTACGTATAAAATTTGTCAGTGTCAATGGTGTCATTTAGACAGATAAGAATTCTCATGATAACAATGCAAATGAACAGTCCTCATTGTATTAATTAAAGCAATGAAGTACTTATATAAAATTTTCTAGTATTAATCGCATTTTCTTTTTTGTAATTTTAAATCTTTCGAATATATTTAACGTAATCAATGAAATGAATACGTTTAATCGTTACAGTGCAGACGTATTAATTTCATCCATATCAAGCTCTCTGATAGAGAATTAACGATACCTCGTTAAGAATAAGAACGGAAAGAATATAAAGTGCCATAAAAGATTTACGATTGTGAAAACTAATCAGTATGGCCATGAGTAACCAGAGGGAATTAAGTTGCCTGAAACAGTAGATGAAAATATCTAGACAAGAATTATCGAGGCGAGTGACAATTCTCGTAAGCGTAAACGAAGCATTTTGTTTTAACGTAACGAGATAAAAGTGCAGGAGTAGCAAGGAATATATATGTAAAACTGAAAAAGGTCACCTTTTCACATTCATATATAAACAATTATCCCGAATCCCTTATACATAAATCAGATTTGATAGGCCCAGTGGCAATTTTTTTTTGGAAATCTTAATAAATATAATTAGCCAAAAGTTTTTCATGTCAGGTTAAAAGGTTAAGTAACGTAGTCAGCAGAACTCACTAAAAGTACAATATAAAGTGAGAACGCAGTAAAAAAAATAAATAAGAATAATAGAGAATTTTTGCTAGGTGTCATTCATATTTTTGATCGATTATTAATTCCCTGTTAATATTCCAGCCACTTTATTATCATACCAGCAATGAGATCGACGAAGTTCATCGTAATCCAATGGATCTCACTGCCCTCCTTTTATCCCCCAAAATGATCCAATTATGTTGAGTGGACTCTTGTCCTCTCAGCCATGAACTTGTTAGCGTGTCCGGTTTGAGTTGAGGCCTAATGCAACATTGCATCAATGGGATGAGGATATTCTACTGGGAAATTCCTTCATGTTACTAAAATTGTCGAAAATGGGAGCTTCTCACGGATCTACTGATAGAACAAGAGATACAGAATAACATTATTGGAGTTCACAAATAAACGTATGGTGTTCGATTCTGTTCATGAAATTGATTGGTAATTTCAATTTTCTAATATTTAATGGTACAGTAAGTCAACGAGAGTGAATATATTGAAGCTTAAAATAATCTGATGGGATAAGTATGTCGAGTTTATCTATTTTTTTTAATAGAATAACTTGAGAGTCAGATGATTTTTCATTTGGTCGGATCGGCGGCAGCCAACGAATATTTATATCTAACGGAACGCTAGATATTTCGCCTTCGTTCATGTTAAACTATTTTGGTAAATTACTACCTGAATCTAGAGTGTGCCTGCGTAGCATGTTGTTTTTGGCTTTGGCGAAGAATAAGAAGCATATGTATTATGCCGGGGATTTGTAAAACAAAGATAAGTATATCGTGGGTCACGAGTATTTTTTTATCGTAGATGTGCGTCTAATAGTTTGCCTAAACGGTAATACAAATGTTTTTACTAGATATTAGTATAGTGAATTTCGTACCCATCGAAGTTGTTACATTTCACGTGTAATTGATGTTTTGCGTGGTCTTGTTTGACAGCTAATTTTTACGAGAGGATATTTTTATCGTACCGACCGTTGCGAACTGGAATCAGCCTAGCAGCGCACTCTGTGTAAAAAATACGAACTGATATTTAAATATGAATGATCAATATCCATTTGAAGCAGAATTTATGAATTTTAATTTTACTTTTTTATTCTCACTAGTCCATGGAATAAGAAATTCCATAGTTTCTTGATCTTCTTTTTCCTTCAACACAGTTCGTTCAGTATCTTAGTTGTTTCAGTATCTAATTAATAATACAGTGCGTACTGCAAGTCGTTCGTTTTTACTTCTCAACTCCGCCACAGAGTGCGCCAGCGTACAGGCACTTTACAGCAGTCGGCAATGTCGGCATGACGTGAACTTCCCGAAGTCGCATGATTAGTAATTTTTCTTTCCTTCGTGATATCAATTTCTGTTAAAGATTAAAAATAAGAAATAATATATGAATATAAAGATACGTAAAGAGAGTAGAGTATACATCTGAGTGAGGCAAATTGAACTAACACATATGTACCAGTGAGCTTAAGGGGCTGCAAAACGTTGAAGAGGGAGTTCATTCCCGTCGTAACGGTGAGAAGTTATTATCCAAGCTTTTCTCTTTTCCCTGGACATAATTTAATTGAAAATATTAAATCCTCCGGGAACATAAGTCTATCACGGATTAAATCCAATGCTTCTATCACTTGATGTATCAAAATTCCATAAAGACACGATCGAGGTTCTATAAAATATTAGATGCTCTACATGGTCTTCTACTTCTTATTTATCATCGTTCACGAAAACGTGAAACAGTCGAGCATTATTAACAGCAGGAACTGAAAATGCATGAAGAATTAATCTTCTACCTTCCATTATCGAATCCATAGCGCATCCTGTACCCTTGATTTAACGTGACCACTTTGCAAAGATATATCACAGCGGTTGGCGTGCATATCTGCCAAACCTATGTATGTACATATTATGAATATGTTAGTAAACCGATAAATAGAACCAGGAAATATTCTGGTAAATTCCTTGACACTTTGTGACTATCTATATGAAACAACGCCTGAAATATTCCTAATAGCCAAAAGCGCCATATTCCAGCATATTGCCACTATAATTTCAACACGTTTTACATGATGCTGTTGTTTTGCTGATAATATGCAGGAATATTTGGTGGAAGGAGCCACTTTTAACTATATTTATTTTTACAAATCAATAACGTGATCGAAGCATGACGCATATTTAAAGATAAGCGTTGCATTCATAAGTTTCTATTTAAATTCGGTGGTGCTAAAAATAACGGTACATTCATTTTCATTGTCTATCGAATATTCAATAGGTTTAATCTATATGTAAACAGAAGCGTAAAGTCCTCTGGTTACAACCTACAACACGTATGCAACAAACATAAAAGAAACGCAAGATTTGCATTGATGATACGACGAAAAACTGCGGACACGCAATCTGTCACCATTCGTTCGTATATGTGCATGACAAATATTTACAGTTCTGCCGTTCTGAAAACTGTCGTAAAAAAATGTTAATCTTCACAAACTGTCCGATGCTTCATTGATTCTCATATAATTACATTTTTCTTACAGTATTTGTTTATTTTCTTTTTTTCAGAAACAAGACAGATCATTTATCCATGCTGCACAAAATGTCCGCGGGATGCTCGCAGGACGTCCAGACATTCATACAACGTCATAGAGACATCTTTAAAATATTCGGACAGTATAAGTAATTATCGTTATCTTTGTTTTGTATGAATCATCTTGAAATCCATAAGTCAACCGGACTCCGCGTGGGATTTTCTACTACAGTACGTAAAAGATAACGTATTGCTTACGTCAGCATTGGAATAACAATTGACCATCAAAATCGAAACTTTTAACTCCGCGTGTGGATCAGTAGCATACAGCAGATATTTATCCGAGTAACTCGTTCTGTTTACTGTTATCTTTTTTAATCTATAAACCAATTTTTTTCAATGTCTTTTTTCCCTTCAGTTCCTTGTACGTAACGCAGCACTATAAGCATTTTATTATATCTAACACGGACAATCGAGAAATTATCGACAACATGCATCATTCAATATCCATGTGGTGCACCAAGAGCTTCCTTTAATCCTACCTCAATAACTTCAATAACGTTTAATACAAAAAATGTATTGACGTGCTAAAGTCTGCGTTTTCGCTTTTTTCTGATAAATGATAAAGCTTTTATGCGATAGAATTATGCTTGTTGTAAGAGGTTGGAGATAAAAGTATCAGATAAAGGAATAACCTAATCAGCGTCATATTTTTATATTATTACACCATAACGTAACGTCTGTATTTTATCACAAAAGCGTATATCCATCAGCAGCGAATCTATTATGCGTGATGTAACGAGTAATTAATTACAGTGTAAATCGGTCGTAGCGATACCGCTTTATTCGACGTATCGGCTATAGCGATGAAATCGGAATGACCCGCCTGAATTCTATATAAACGCACTGTTAAAGAAACCGCTTTGTACGACACCGCTTATTACGACGTATCGGTTTTGGCGACGTCTTTTCATTGGGTTTATCAGAAAATTGTATCGGCTATAACGACCAACCGTAACTTTTGCATATTAAAACAAAGCTTTATAATTTGAATTTATGCATTTGTAGCTGCATAGTCCATACCGCTCGTGACCAACGCTCTATGTCATTTGTTTTCAGAATTCAAGACAGTGCTTTTAGTGACAGATCAGGACTCGGACACGTCTATTTATTTTCGTGCGTTTTAAAATGTCGCAAAGAAAGGAAAAAGTGTTTAATATCGAAGAAAAAGCACATATTATATGGAGACTAGAAAATGATGAAACTAATAGAAATATAGCAAAGGAATGTGGCGTATCACATTCTACGATTTCTACGATTTGGAATTATCATTTATTACGACTATAGATTATAACGATCGTATATGAATGGTTCCCTGAAGGTCGTTATAAACGATTTCTACTGTATACCCTTATACATTATCAATATTATATTATACCTGTCACGCACGCGAATAGTAAGCGTAGCATAATACAAAGTTCAATTTCCCTTTCTTTCGTATAATTTATCAGACCCCGGACTTCTCGTGATCATGCGAGTAAAATGTAAACGAAAATCATAAATATCAGGATTTTTACAGAGATTTTTTTTCAAAACGGAGCTCAGCGCACATTCTGCAAAGTTAACAATCATTTTGACACCATTTTCATAATAATTAACTCAAAACTGAAAGAGTAATCCGACCCGATAATTTCGATGTGAATTTGAAAAATGCGAAAAATTTCGGGTCGGATTACTCTTTCAGTTTTGACTTAATTATTGCGGAAGTGGTGTCAAAATGATTGTTAACTTTGAAGAATGTGCGCTAAGCTCCGTTTTGGAAAAAAAATCTCTGTAAATATCCTGTTATTTATGATTTTTGTTGACATTTTACTCACACGGTAAAGAAGTGGTTCGGAGTTTCCTTAAAGGCAAAAATGAATATATAAATTAACAATTCATGCATTCTGACGTATGCACGAGCCTGACTCATTACTACGCATTTTGACTTACTAGCATCATGAATCCAACTCGCTATTCTGCGCGAATTGGTTAAGCGGACTCCGGACCTTTTACTTACCATACGAGTAAAATGTCAACGAAAATCATAAATACACCTCACCTAACTTACCCACACACAGTTTACATAGACGAGGCAATGTATCGGGCGGGAGCGTAAATATAAGAGCAGTGGTACAAAAAAATGTGAAAGTAGTGTCAAAATTATTGTTAACCTCGCAAAATATGCGCTGAATTACGCTTTAGGAAAAAGTCTCTGTAAAAATCTTATCAACTACGATTTTCATAGACATTTTACTCGTATGATAATGAGAGGTCCGAAATCCTCTTTACCCTTTAAGTTAAACGTTACCAAATTCGTTACGTTAATTTTGTTTCCCTCGTAAAAATTGGAATTGTTTAAAGGAAGTCTGACTGAACGTATATACAATGCATGGAGTACGTTCAGTTTAATTGAAATGACATTTCGGGAGAAGAGTGTGACAATGTACGTAGTAAATTTGCTAGATTGGCCGTTCAGGTATTGGTTTGACAGTTAAAAGGTTAACAAGCATATACACCTTGTAATAAAGTGAAAGATATTAGTGTCGTCATCGCTGAAAATCATTTTTATATACCAATGGATTTGCCAATGGCGTGACGATCTCTCCTTTCGCATTATTATTAATGAATACGATTATCGATTATACGCAAGAACTCATAATCTCGCCAAAGCTTTCTACGTGAGTAATAAATATTTCAGAAATGAAGTCTGGAATTTTCTATCCTCAAGTTTGATCGCTCATCGTCTGTCTGTTCGGCGGACGCGCTTTTCTTCTCAATGAAAAATAAAGGGAAACAATATTCCCACGTGTATTTTTTTTTTCCTTTTTCGTTCACCAGCGAATCATACCTTGTAATCATATTGACTATGCGATGGAATCCACTATTCATAGCCAAGGGCGGTTGAATTTATTTCGATTGAAACGTTAACCAGACGTTTTATCATTACAACCCGAATCAATCGTACGAAAACTATTGGAAGCTGCCAATTTTACAATATATTCTGTAATTATGTAACGATACCAAGCAGCCAGACACCTTAGTTTAGCGCGCAAAAATGTGTAGCATAAACGACTTAATAATAGGAAATTAACTGACAGAGTGAAGAAAAAAATATCGGATACTGGAATATGCACGATCTTAATTAAAAGCATAAAACATCTTATCGAATAATAATTTATCATATGAATATATGATATGTATTCAACAGACACATAAAAGGGATCAAGCAAGTACTTAGGAATACGTGACGTATTCATAATTCAATAGGTTAGCATAAGGACTTAGTACTGACCTACTTTTATGTCGTGATACCATAATGCAGGAACCAATAAGTTTACGTAATTGTTCGAAAAAGTATACTACAGCTTCAGCAAGTATGTTCTGCGTCTATGACTGATTCTACTAAGACATTATATATAGATAATAGTATATTATTATATAGGGCAGATCATAGAGTATAAGTCAATTCGATAGAGAATAGTTCGAATTGATTAGATTCTCAAGTCGATCATCGTAAAAGAAACAAGTGAAGTTGATAGTTATATGGTGGAGAGTCAATTTCGCGTCACGCAATCCATCGAATGCCATTGTTATAAATTTATTATGTTTTATTATAAGCCATTGCAGGAACCTTATGTAGAGAACTGGCGTAAACCATCGTTACGATACAAATTTGATTTTTCGTGTTTACCTAAAATGTTATATTTCAACACAAAAATGGTATATTGTTAAAAAAGATGCTACATGCGACTCAGTTGTATTCCTTGGCACTTTATGACTTAAGCGTATATATATATATGTATAGATTGTTATGATATATGGTTAATCATCAGGAAACACTGAGATGCACGTTAGTTTTCCTATAAGATAGGTGAAATAATGGATAGCAGGAATTTATTAATCAAAGGTACCAAGAAAATTTCGTTAATGGCGTTTATTAATCATTCAAAGTACAATCTACGTATTGAATGAAGTTTTTTAAAATTATTTTTCGTAGCTTGCCTCTTTCGAAGTCGCATTTTTTAAATTATTTTTGTCGGCCGCTGCGAGAGCCGAGGGGCGACAATGTGAATAATTGATAATCGCGTCGTCGTCACTCGTACACCTTTTGTCTTTCTTCCTTCTCGCTCCCACGCAACGTTACCATCCATGAACACAAATTAAAACTTATTATCACAGACACGTATGTGAACTTGAATACACGAGAATCGCAGAACTATCAATTAGTGTAAACCTTCTTTATTAAATGCCGCATCGAGTCGTCCTTATCTAGGACTAATGAAAATCTAACCTATATTTCCGCTTGGAATTCTTCGATTCCTTTACGCTTTTTTCATACGTTTATTTTTCTATCTACTTTTCTTCTATCATTCATCCCCTCCTCGAATTGACCAATCGACAAGTGGTTGCCACGGGATACCGGGAGGATCATCCAGCCAAGGTTTGATACTAAACTACATTGCGGCACTTTTATCCTTGAAAGCTCGCGCCTTATTATAGAAATACAGAAGCTTCCGATCGAAATGCAATTTCATAATCGTCACCCTATATAATTCCAGTTAAAAGTCCAATTAAAGTAGACGCCCAACTCTCATGACCGAAATAAATGTTTAAAGGCAATTTTCATGTAACGGATAATCAAGCGGCAAAATATCGCAACACGCACCGTAAGCAGAATGCGGCACTCTTAACCTTCAAATAATGTGTCACCTCTGTTGAAGGCAAACAATCGTACAATGAAAGTAAAAAGAAAACCAGTGTATGTTTACGTTTGTGAGAATAACGAAAACTGGAATGACAACTACTTAGGGAATCGATTATTTCTCTATAGATAATAACGAAAGAGGGAAGGGAGAGAATGAAAGAGTACAAATCCATTTACTTGTTTTTCCTATGGCGTAGAATACCGGTATAAACACGTATATACCTTCATGAGCTAACTCATGATCCCATATCTTTTGAAAAATAGATCGTGATTCATTGCAAGATTATACAATGATAACTGTATGATGATAACGGATGACTGTAGGAAGGTTTATTAGTCATTCGCTAACGTATTTTTTCTTCGTTATCAATTTTTCCTCCCTCATTTTATTCTCAATCGCATACAACATTTTTCCGATTGACACAGAATCATCAGCCATAGATGAAAATTCGCGAGCGGCATTTATTTTAATGCGAATTTTCAAGCAAAAGCTTTTGCGAATATGCTCCTTTTTTGTCCGTTTTTTTTTCTTCCACCACGAGCCAATAATCGAATGTCCATTGATTTCCGATTAATTATATATCTTTGCATCTTATACACAGATCGTTTCTATCTCAATGTCTCAATATTCAATGGTCCGTCTCTTTCTGATAGAACGAGAGAGAGAGAGAGAGAGAAATAAGTTTATTTGATCTCGGCAGGAGTGCCGTTACACCACAGATCGATAGTAACAGAAGGTGAATAATTTGTAGCATAAATAAGGCTTAGATTAAAGGTGCAGAAGATGCACTTAATTTAGAAGAAGCTTAGACTTAATTACAAGGGAATTTAACCAGATTAGGCTTGCTTTAGTTAAAATAGTTTAGAGAAGAAGAGAGAGAGAGGCGGGGAGAATAACTTATGTGACAAAGGTCACAAATTGGTCCGACAGAGATCTTCATATGAATCTTTATAAGAATCTGCAAATCAACAATAATATCCCTATAGCACGTGCTCAAGTACCCAGATCGAGCTGGATACGTACATTAGAGAATTACGAAATCCTGATGAATACTCGAGAATGATACTTGTACACTTTTCGAAAGGATTATTCAAGATAGAAATAACAACAGGTATTATTGAATTTTTGTTTTTGTAAAATTTAATAATTCATCACTGCACAATATAATAACAACTGAACATTCGATTACGGCTTGCCGTATAGATATAGTAAATCGTAATTGGCATTTAATTTCCGTGATATTTGTTACGCATAAATTAAGTCTACGTATTTTTAAATTATCATTATTATATCTACAATTTCGGAATTAGTCGTGTATTCCTTCCCTTCTTTTCTCGTCTTTTCACGCATTAAGAGAAAAGCCCGATTTTTGCGCGTCTAAACGTCCTATCCAGCATTATTTATGAGATTCGAAAGGAACAAAAAAATACTGTTACGTGCATCGATTACATACAATCCGATTAGTACCTAACCTATCTAATTTAGTCTCGCGAATCTCTTACTAATCTAGGTACATTGGGATTGAGCTAAACTCGCCGTCAACTCTTTTCTTTCTCTTATTTCCCTTCTTGATCGTAGATCATCGTTTCTCTTTCCTTTTGTTCGTATCACCCCTCACCCAACTTGGGCCAACGCACGAACCAATGACTAGCATGTTAATCTAAGCTTGTTTAATTATGCTTGTCAATTATGAAAAAGAAAAGACAATGAAAATTACACTTATATCCAGAATATACTTTGAGCAATCCGTACGCTCGCAAATCGATATTTCTATACCACTGCGGACTTACGTGCTACAGATGACTTTATACAAAGAGGTAAATTTCGAAAATTATCGCACAATCATTCTTTAGCGAATTCGCACGCATTCTGACTTATATATCTTTTTTGTTTTCACAGTACAAATTCACAGACGAACCTCAATGTCGTCTTTACCTTTGAACGATCCCACGTATATCTTGTACGTCTTTACATTAAATCGACCGGATGCTTTGTCTCAAGGATTACCAGATGCAAATGCATTTATTAAAATTTTCAACAGGGTGTCGCTCACCTAACGTTATTTATACAATACGGTACTATAGTAAGTGAGCGCAGGCACAGTCTCGCTTACGTTATACCAATTCCGATGCGATATTATTGTGTCAAATACTTTGGCACCGGTTCAGCCGCATTGTCATCAAAATCGTATTTAATTTTCCTAGACTGTATATGGTTTTCCTCAATCGATAATTCCTCCATTTAGATTTACGAAAATTAACGAAATCCTCATGAGACTGTAGCAGCTAGTACGGACCCGATTAATATATCATAAATCAAAGTACATCGATTCGTTGCTCTCAAAAAATATAAATGGAGCAGTGACGTAATGTTTATTCGTCAGAAGAAAATAACGATAAGCGAGTATCGCGAGAAGTCGAAAAAAAATGCCTGAAACTTAGTAGCCAGAACGTAAGGGACATTGGAAAGATCAGTGACCGCGATCAGTGACTCATCTGCAAAGGACATAGCCATAACAAACGGTTCAAATTAGATTTAACGAAAAGTAAGGACCGTTCAGCATGATAATTATTGAAATTATATAAAAAGAAAATGGCCCAACGCTACTTAAGAAACGATATAGTCGTACTGTAACTTTCATACGCATTATAGATACAGTATGAAAATTCCATAAGAACTCGTCGAGAGATATAGAAAGAAAGAGAGAGAGCATCCGGTATGTACATATTAACACATGTACAATAATATACCTATTATACAATATACGTATTATATACACAGTTGTATTTTCATTAAATAATATACGCCTATTATGTATTATCTAAAAGGCTGCGAAATCAATGGATGAATCACAACATTGTTGTCTCAAGACTATATTAACTTTACATACATAAATTAATGTGGCAACATCGTAGTACACCTAGGTAAAGAATTTTTGTTTGTAGCTTTTTATTTTGAATACCTTCTTACCTTTCTCATACTCTCTCTCGTCCTTCCCATTTAATATATTTTACACAGTGCTGTACACACACGGTGCATGTAATACGTCACGTGTATTTGCTAGAATAGACGATCCTTATATGATTATTTTTACAATGAAAGAGCACAGTGTTATATGTTAATCTGAAATTGGTTCCAATGGTGATGCTTTGTTTGTTTTTCGGGTAGAAATTATTATTTGTGCTGATTGAGTGAAAGAATGTAAAGCGCGGGAAAGAATAGACGTGAACCGGAAAAAAAAATATATATATATATATATAGAGTAACAAGAAGATAATTTCTGAGCCGTGTTATCGTGAAGAAATATATTTAATTCATTTGATTAATTTTGCCTTCACGTTGGTAATTTGGTGGGTATACTTTGCTACGACTGTATAGTACGTCCTGTTAGTCGGAATGCCTTGACATCACATTTATTTCTTTGGGAATAAAATTATCTAGGATTTTTTCACTCTCTTGGCTTCGCAGTTCTTAGCATAGTTTGCTGTTTCTTTCGCGCCTTTTGAAATACTTTATTAAAATCAGTATTAATTTCTATTGTGTTGCGACTATTGCGTTAAACTTTTTATTAATTGAGCACTAAAAGAAACGTAAATTATTATTAGTAATAGATTTCGTGGTACAACGTGGCTCAAGAGAACTCTCGCCGTTAAATTTAGAATTCGCTGTCTTGGGAATTTTCCAACATTTTTTGAACGATCAGTGGAAAAGCCTTTGGTAACGCGAACCTTAACGAATAGAGAAAAAAGGCATTAAGGCGAGAGCGCATAAGAAAGGACACGCTAATACGCAGACTAGGACACACCAAATACAACTTATTGAACGCATATATGTTACAGGCATGCGTTATAGGAAACGATTATAAATACGGGCGAAAAATTTGAAATTAAAATTATAACCATAAAAATATTTTCGCAAATTTTCATTGCAAACCATTTAACGAGCCTTTTTCTATTTTTTTTTTCGCACTTTACGCATATCTCTTTAAATCTCTCTTTATCTAGTTCTTAGCGATTGGCAGGATTGAACGTAGTCACCAGATTAATGATGAACAGCATCCGATTGAGCGATTGTGTCTTTTGTAACTTGTTTTTTTTTTCATTTTACGTTTCCACTTGCTTCAACCTCGAGATACGTAAATTCGAGTAATTTTACAGGATTCGCACTTAATTTAATTAGATAAGATATGTAGGTAGACAGTTGGTAATACGATTTAAGTCTGGTCGCGTATTTCTCACGCTGATTGTTTCGTATCGAGTCTCTGGATGGAGAGTAACTGTCGATTATAAATTCGGAATTTGCAATTCGAGGATGGTACGACCTTTAAGAGCACTTTGTGACGAGACATTAAGCGCGAAGTAGTTTCTGCTCGTGGGTTTTTTTTTTCGAGGAAAAAAAAATGACGATAATTTAGAAAATTGTATAAACTAAATACCGTTGGCGTGTGTTAATTGACTAAAATTGTTATCAAATTATCAGTTCATAATCAAGTTTTACAAAGATGCATTGTATCTTTGAACTTTACTGACGCAGAGCTGAGTGATGTGATAACCAAATTTTTAAATAATTTCTCCGAAAGAGTTAATTGAATGTTAGCCAGAAAGAATCGTACCGCTCGAAGTAAAAGCGTATCGCAAGCTTACGTAGCTACGTTCGTTCTTTATTATTTTATAGATTTGCACGTAAAATGCTCGAAAGTGTTTTCTACTCGCGGATGGCGAGTTTATACGTAATAATTAACAAGGCGCAAACGAGAATCCCGGAAGAGAATTTAGGGTAAAACGCGCTAGTTTTTTGTGTAAATGCAATGTAGAAAAAGCAACTGTAACGAGCCATTTTTAGTCGTCACAAATAGATACAAAGATAATTATTAGAGAAGCACATTATATTATGTACGTAAGATGTATTTTGCATCTATTTATATCTGATTGCGTTATTTTATATATCTTCATTGTTTCCTTGCTTTCTTGCAATTACTGTAAATTTCGTGGACCGACGTAAATACGATCGCGACGTTCACTCTCATAGGCGAATGATAAACTAGTTACGTCGCGTAAAACGAAAAACGAAGAGGAATTGGAGCAAACCCAAATCTACAAATTTTAGAGTTTGTCATTATAAATGGGGCGAATTGAATAAAAACTATTTCAACGTACGAAGAACCTTGAAATCTCCTACCTATCTAGAAACACATAGAAATCTAGAGGTTACATATGCTTCTATAAAATGTCCGAACTATCATGTCTTGTCTCCTCGTGCGATGACTTGATTCTTTAATGATCATTGAGCTTAACTGATAACTACAATAGGATGGAGCGATCTTGTCGCATTTTATCGTAAAAGTTATATTGTACATTTGTCCCTTCTTTTTTTTTTCTTTCTTGAGACGGCAAGAATGATCCCACGTTCGTTCTGGCTACGTTGATCGATGATCTTGCTGTATGCAGAATTACGTCGCAGCCGAACTTGATTTTTGCGAAATAAATACCAGTCAATCGCTTAATCCTTGGATAAGACTGACAGTTAATCTAATAATACCTAGTATAGGTAGAACAGTTCGGTTGTATTGTATTTCATTGCACTAACTTGAACATACCACGTGTACGAAGACAGTATGCGACTCTTGGTAATAGTTGATATGCATACAAATCGATTGGTACGTATATTTACATATATATAATTATTTTTTGCTAGACTTTGTATAAAGTAGAAGAACAGCGTTCTTCAATATTTGACTTTCGCCTTAACTTCCTCTGCGACACCACCCCATTTTAACTTATACACTCGTGAACGCCACTGAATTAAAGGATCCAACACAGCCTGGGCAAATAAGTATGGCCTCATTATCTCAGAAAGTAACCAGCCACAAACAAACTCAAGTTTGTTAAATGGCAATGGACCATTTTGTACCATACACAGTAAAGTCCAATCAAACATAAACCATAAGAGTATGTGTACCAGATAGAACACTAAGGAATCCCAGTCAAAAAGAACACTAGCTGCCCAGGAGGCACACGCACCCAATACCAGACACTCACTTAATGGCTCCAGAACGATGATCAGTGGGAGCATTGCGACTCTTAGTTTTGCCCACCTTCTTAATCTTGCTTGGAATGAATGAAGTTCACAGTGACCACTGTTCTGCATAGCTGGTTGAGATGAGACTGTGATTTGCCATCCCCTATCGGTCAAGGATTTGGCATAGAAGAAATCCTCTGCTAAGTACACTCCGAAAGTCTTCAGACCCCCCACTTCATCCAATGGAGCTTTTCTTAACAGGGCTGACATTCCTGTATGGCAGTTTATCCTGAGCAAATCTGCAGCTAAGTACATCCGTGACTGTACCGTACCAAAGAAGATCTTCTCGTACGCTGCAGCGAAACCTTCCCTGTCACAAGTGAATGGCATCTGATGTACCAATGCGACCTTGTCAGTCATATAATTCACCATGTCTAAAAGAGTGTCTTCCTTCATTCTAATCCCACTATCACTGATCATAACAAGTTCATGCTTGGCAGCTTCGTACGCAGGATTCATATTATTTATTTTAGGATTAACTCCAACGTGGGATCCTCCTACAAATAATCTTGCATCCACTAGAGGATAGGTTTCCATAAGTTTATGTACAAGCATTAGAACAGGATCAGAATCATCCTCAACGCAAAATAAGAGTTCATACACAGGATAGTTCATGGTGAAGAAGGTTTCCAGATTACTAAATATGTTTGGATCAACTCCCATGAGAGGTTTTATGATGGATACTCCAGGTAGTGGAATCTCGTAGGTCGGTACTTGCGTGACCTTCCTATGAAGCTTCCAACGGCCAGCAACCAGGGCGAGAACATGAACGATCCACATGCCCGACCAGAATATCATGAAGAATATCGCAAACCCATAGAGGGTGTACACCATAGAACTCATTTTCTTCGGAAACTCCCAAATTGCTACGAGTTCTCGTTCTCTATTCCTCTACCTTCCTGAACTCGAGACCCTTCAACCGGCCCGAAGGATTCTGTAGCCTTGGCATCCCTGCCGAGGTTACGGTTCGTTTTACGTCTTTGTAGAAGCCATTCAGTCCCAGTGGTAAGATCAGTCCATAAGGTACCACCTCCTCGACGATACTGCTCGCAGCACATTCACAAGCTCTGTAAATTCTATTCCAGGATGCAGTATCCGATTTGACGTTTAATCCTAAAATCTTGACGCGTCCCATTGACACTAATCGCGTCTTCTTGTCGTCACGCAGTTCGCACAGTATCCTTCATAGCGTTTACGTTTACTTCCATCTTCTATCTTTTTCATTCTAATGCACCATCGCCGTTCACCTGATTACTCCTTAATCTCGATTACTGATCCACTGCAATGATCCTAACGTTTACTTGAATTCTCGATCTTTTATGATACATAACGTTACTATCACGCACCTAACACTCAACATCACACGCCGCCGGTGTCGACGGGTGACAGGGGCTTGACATTCCAATGCGCCACAGTGAAACGTATGATAGTGATATAACCTACCGATAAGATAGCGCTGCGGTGACGTGCGCATGCGCAGTCGCCGAGTCGGAGAAAAGGTTGTTGTGTAAGCGCGTCACTGTGCGTCATTGTGGGTCATTGTGCGTCACTGCTTCCGATTCGGCGACGGCTAAATATTGACGAGTTTACGCTTGTGAATTTTGAAATTTGTTAAGTGCAATTATAGTGCAGAGTTTCATCTTTGAACGTGATCGTGTACAACATCCACACTATTTACTAAGTGCAACTTCTTTGGACGACGATTTCCAGCATTTGCGACAACTACACCAAGGCTACGCTACTCCTCTTTCCAGGCTAACCTTATCTTATACTTTCTTACTTTTCTATTCTTATTTATCTACTCTG
>JARPRG010000005.1:2216909-2274115 GCA_031001745.1 Hartigia nigra
AGAAGCAATACGCAACCCCATGCTGAGGGACATCGATTCATCAGTGTTAAATAAAAATTATCATGTGTGTAAACTACATTTTTCGTCGGCAGACCATGTACCTCGTACTACGAAGGCAACATTAAGGAAAAATGTAGTACCATCGTTGCATCTACCAACGGATTCTAATTTAAATGTTACTGCAAGTGCGACTGCTGTAACAGATGAAGAATCTGCAGTATCCTCAAGTGATACTGACAATAAATAACTTTGTATACCATACATAATTATGCATTTATTTTATTTTAGGTACTTGCAATTATGATAAACATCAGGCCCAATCGTTTGACCATATTAATTGTGCATATTTCCTTTTGCACCACATATTAACGGTTTAGGATGTTTATGAGGGTCATACTTGTTTATTATAATTGCAGGCACTTATCAAAATACCTCACAAAACTTTCAGGGCGATGAGTAAAGAACGGTAAGTATATATATACGCCTCTATATCTATATATATACCTCTAGATCTATATATAAGATTGTATAGCTATATATATACGTGTATACCTTGTGACGTTAATCACAAACGTCGGTACTCCCTACTGTTTCCCCGGAATCTAGATATATTCGAAATACAAACGATATAAATGCTATTGGGCGCCAGGCACACCTTTGTGCCACGAAACGGTACGGGAAAATTCCGAGGTAAAGGAGAGAACTAGCCGGACTAGCTAGATCGCAACGAGATGGTAGAGGGGCAGGGAACGCACAGAAGATAAGGTGGATAAAAGATTGAGAATCCTCGATTGTAACAGTAACCAAAATTAACCATTGGCCCTTTATTTGGGACTTCTTGAAATATAACAAATAACAACAGAGTCACAAAGAAATAACAACGCTAAAGACGTTTCTATATCTGTCATTTGAAATAATAAGACTAATTGTAAGAGCACGGTACTTCTAGTTTGATGTATAAATAGGATCGATGGGAATCATAAGACGTCTGTTTTTCAAATAATATAAATTATTTATTTATAATTCTCCATCTCCGTGAAAGACTTTCATGCTTATTCAACGTTCGTTTCCATGCTGTTTTAATATGGACAATAAGCTGTGTCCTCTCTAGGTTCGGAATTTTTTGAATAAAGGATGCTTGTTCGCCGTAGAGGATGCTGCCGATTTTTTGTACTCGTAGTAAACGGCATCGTCCGCGCCAGACATCGACGCCATATTTCCTGTTTTCCTTATGATCTGAAAACAAGGCAATTCGTACAATATAATAAACACACTGTACTTCTCTTCTCGTTGCTTAATGTACAATGATAATTTTATCATCTTTTTTAGTTATTTAGATTAAACGATGGAATTTATTGCACGGGAACAACTAGCACTATCGTGCTGGTGAAAATTAAACGTATTAAAAAGAATTACAGACATGTTCAGTTTGTATCTTATCTTATCTGAACGGCACCGATACAAGTTCCCTAACGCTTGCTTGTCACGCCTTAATAACATTGCCATTCAATATCGCTTGGAACGTTACTTGGAATGTTACGTCATTGGCATTGCAGCTATTGAGACATTTAGAGATTATCTGATCATGATTCACTCACAGGACGTGGACCTTCACCCGGAATTCTTTCCTCGTCGGCATCCATGTCACTTGCTGACAGTACCTGCTGCAACAGCTGACTTTGCTCCTCGCGAGATTTGTACAGTAGATCAGGCTCCTATAGAAATTAATGATATACAATTATGTAAAGTCCGAATGACTTTAATTCCTAATGTATCTTACTTCTGGAATGGCGTAATTGAATTTTTCGTATCAAGGATTAGAAGCATTTAGAATTTGGTACAGATAAGCGCTTTAATGTCAGGAAGTTACAATCGACCAAGTCAATCAATAAAGATTAATGTTAATCGCGCGATTACAATAAAAGTTTTCAAAAGGAGATAAATATTAGATAACAATTGGATTCGGATGAATTAATTTTTATAGACTTCGTCGATTATCACGTATCGACTGAAATATGAAAGACTTTTCAATAAGATTACCTTCACCTATGATCCTTTAAATGTTCCTTTGAATTTCAATAACTCAAAAAAAAATGACACTTCATTTTAGTGTTGACTCACACAGTATATATAATCAAGATTATCATAAAATCAGATATTATGTTATTATAGATGTGCGTCATTTTTCTTTAACGTATTACTCATGAATTGTCACTGTTCATTGAAAGAGATTCTTTCTCGAAAATTCCCGTAAGCATTGACACAAAAAATCTTTAAATCATCCGTATAGTTATTGGAATGTAACTAGTTCAATTTTGGCCGATATTCAATAGATTTGTTTACATTACGTACTACTTGACCTCAATACCTTTAAAACAGTGATATCACGATGTCGTATTACTCACTGTAATTCAAGCTAATTTATAAGATTGGTGATTAACATAAATTCATAAAATTTGTGATCCACGACCACGCTACTGTCTGGCATTACGTAACTGTGATATCAGTTTCTGGAATTTTAAGACTGTTACGGTGGGCATTTCAGATGCAGAACTTTGCAATGGATTTAGTCATTTCTACTTCATAAACCTAAGATATCATGTTCGTTATAGATTATCACAAGAACAATATCTTAGACACGTTTAACTCTCGCCGATAATCGCTGCAAGACAAAGTCACGCATACGTGACGCCTGTCATGAAAGTTTTAAGATCGTGCAAGGTTCTACGTAATAAACACAGTCATGATATATCATAAAAAAGTACAAAAAAAGAAAGACAAAATCTTGGACGTTTATCAGCTTCGTTCATTTGTCCCGTCTTGGATACGTTGTTTGTTTCTGTTAACTGCACGTAATAAACTGATTCAACGAATATACAAATACTCACGTCGTCCATACCAGCGAGTTTCGTAATGACTTTATAGGCATAACCTTGATTTACGAGAAACCTCTGACGTTTTCGCGAATAATTCATTTCCATAGTATCTTGGGACACCAAAGTGTAAAAGAATGCATTGTATTCCTCCGCGATTGCACCTATTCGACAGACAATGGATCATTGTTAATGTTAGGTTGAGAAATTATCATACTTATTTGACAGTATTGACACTTTTCTCTTATGCATTGTGTCTACCTTTCTTGGCACGTAAAATGCGTCCCAAACGCTGAGCCTCCTGTCTTCTCGAACCACCATGCGAAGAAATTTGTATGAGCACGTTGGCTTCGGGTAAATCAAAGGAAGTGTCGGCCACCTTGCTCACGAATATTGTATTGACTTTCGTGTTAAATTTGAAATTTTGTAAGATTTGGATTCTTTCGCTCTGAAATCGATTGAAATGAGAATATTCTGTCAGTGTTTAATCGTTGATGATCTTGTGATACTTGTTTACCTGGCTAGTGGGACCGTAAATGTATGGTTTGTTCATCTTAATTGCATAATGCTTCAATGCAAATACATTATCCGAGAATACTATCGTTTTGTCGCCTCTTCTTTCGTGATAACGAATTAGATATTGGCAGCAACGAAACTTGTTTGGATTCATTACGTACAGTAGCTGCAGATAGAAGAGTTCATTTGATTCCAACAAATAAAGGACTTCTCACATCGTTTGTGCGAGTTCTAATGAATACGATATGCTTACCAACTTTTTGCTGGTTTTACAGCTAAGATATTCTCTGTAGAATTCCGGTGTCATCGGGCACCATACTTCGGCGCACTGAACCCTTGCGATGAATCCTCTCTTTTGTAATTCCAACCAATTGGCTTCGTATAATTTTGGTCCGATCAAGAAATTTAGATCAGCTATTTTATCGTCTTCGCGTAACAAAGTGGCCGTTAGACCCAATTTACAATGTGACTGCACTATGGTTAATACGCGACGGAACATTTTGGCCGGAATTGTATGTACCTCTGTAAAAATTATTAATATTTTAACGAGGAATGATGAGATTAAGAAAGTAATTAATCGAAATACTAACCATCGAGAACCATAATACCCCATTCTTGTTCCTGAAGCCATCTCATAGTCTGTTCAGCTTCCCAAGATCTTTTTTGCGTATGCGTAATCATCGAATACGTAGTAATCAGTATTCCACAACCCATAGGCTTGTCTTTGGCTTCGCTGGTAAATCGGCAAATCATCGAATCATCAGCTGTCGACCACATTTTAAATTGTTGCTTCCACTGTTCTACTGAGACACCGGAATTGCACAATACAAGCGCACGTTTTCGTACCGTGCAACAGGCAGTCACACCGACTAAACTTTTGCCGGCACCTTTAAAAAAAAAATATATATATATATAATTCACTTCCAGTTCTTAATTAACATAGATATATGAATAAGTAATATTACTTACCACAGGGCAATACAATGACTCCAGATCTGGCGCGTCCGTTGCCAAACATTTTGCGTAAACTTTTTTCTTGGTAAGGTCTCAAAACAGCCGATGGTTTCAAATCAATGCTAAAAAAATTCGAATGTGGTTTATTATCATTAATCAATATTGCTGATAACCTCTGCTATAAGGCGAAAAGTCATGCGACTTACTTTATGTCGGGATTGACTGTGTCATTTCGGAAATCGTATTCCGCCAATAAAGGATGTTCCAGTTCGATGCACCGTTTTTGTATCACTTCAATTTTCTCCTGATTTACTTCGAAGCTGACTGTTTTTAATTGCTGATCCTCTTCCTCATCTTCATCCTCTTTGTCAATTTTATCATAAAATGTTGTTATATCTTCGGGAACCGTGACAGTTTCCACAGGTGTCTGTTCTGCTGTATTTTCAGCAATTACGGTAGTACCAGGTGGTTGTGCTGCGTTGGATAATGGTTTGGCACCAAACTGCACACGTGAAATTTCACGTTGCGATTAATTTATTGCGCAAACACAGAAATGTTGATCTCATAAGAATTCAATAACCTGCATGGCTTTTGCTTTGTCCTGGACGTTCGTGATAAATCCATCCTTATCAACCTCATCTAAATTCTTTCGCAATCGGCATTCTTGGATTACTGGATCCTTCAAAAGCTTTTGTAACACTTCGGGAAACGGCGACTCAACGAAATACTTATTGTGTTTCAATACCAATTTGACCTTAAGAAGAAAACTAATATGTAATTATCGTAGATCTCATTATTAATGTCGTTTCTTTAAAATGAAATAATAGCACTACTTACTTTTCCATAAGACAGTGTACACAATTTGATAAATTCAATAATACCCTCTGGTATACTTGTCTTACTGAGCCTTTTTAAGTATTCAATAATATCATGGGTTTGGAGACCGACACTAACAGCTGCATATAATGAGTACGCAGTTAATTTGTACTGCAATATAAAACGATAATTAATATCGCCTGAGTAAAATGAAGGCAAAGAGAAAAGGATGGAACAGTCATTAAAACGAACCTCATGAATGTGTTCGGGCCTGCACACTGGCTCTGAGATTGCAATTAAGAAGTCATGAGCATGTTTATAAACAGGTGAAAAGGACTCTAAAAAAATGTGTCCATTGGGTGCCTAGAAATTAATGAAATCTAGAATTATTTACTACACTATGAGACCTGTTACAATCAGTGCTATTTAAAAGAAACAATGGATACTTACTACCCATAATGGCCTCGACATATTATCAGGCTTTAGAATCATTTGAGAACGATAATCCTTTGCCCCAAATTCATCTTCTACGGCGCTCTCATCCTGTTTCTCTACATCATTCTTTGCAGCATCTGGTACACCATCGGTCTCCGTGCCTTCCCCAAAATCATCCTCTGTATACTCGTCATGATCTTCCTTCCGTTTTTTCCACTTTCCCCTATCTATAAATACAACAATAGTTATACAGTTTCTTGTTAAATGCCTCCAAGTGTAACCATTATTCACAATCGAGGTTATGTACCATTGTCTTTCTTGAAACGTTTCGGTGGTCCCATTGTCGTTAAGCTAATGAAATTTACTTTATTTCCAGTCTTTATTTAACCTTCCGTTTTACATATATTTCGCCAATAAATCATACTTCCTTCGATTTAAAATACTAATAGAGTATCTGCAACAGTACACAATTTTCACGCACTCCTTTCAGTTTACGTTATATTCAGTTATATTCAGTAAACAGCATTCCGATTGAATTACATTGAATTCTGTGCATCTTTAGCTCCAAGCTCCACCTGTATCCTTATTTCTAAAAAGCTCACAACGTTATCAGTTCCATGCACTTACCACCAGATGTCAGGATACCTCAAACGTTTATGCCAAGGAGGTAAATACAAAAAACTCAAGACTTATGGGACTAAAGATTCTTACTAATGATTCCGAATAATTGCAGTCTGCGAAATATTTTATCATTCGAAATTTTCTTAATTTCTCTCGAAAATTCGAGTAAAATATTATTACCGTTATATTTTGATATTTCGTATAATTCAAGACACGAATACCCAACAGACGAACGTTGCAACCATTCCCAATCCGCCAAAGAAAATCTCATAAAGTTGACTCTTCCTCTTTGTATCTTCTCCGCGAGACTTAATGACAACAATATATTATTCCTAATTCAACGTACACCCAATAATGGGATTATCAAATGTTATGAATGTTATCTGACATTTTTACCGTCTTTATTTTTCGAAGGACCCGCTCCCCCCCAAATTAGCTACAGGAATTAAGTCGAAAGAAATCTAAATGGATCAGATGAAAATCTTCATATTTATGTAGGAGGGTCAATTGTCTTCTAGCTAATTAAAATCTCACCGTACAATATAATAATATATAGTAACCGTATCATCAAGGCATTATAGTAATTGAGGTCTGCCGATGTCCACATTCAATCTGACCTATAATAATACGTAGCTAACACGTTTTATTTCTCTGTAAAAGTAAACACTCGATTGAGCATATTATACACTATATAATAATATACAATACACAACGTATCAGTTAAACAATTAAATCATATCAGTAGTAACGTTATCATCGTTAATGTTAATTCAACGTAAGGTATACAGGAAATATATTTACGTCTATAATGATAACGATAAATTCCGTTATAAAATAACGTCACTGCATTAATAAGCATTGCATACGCTTTACATAAGAACATAGTTTTCTTCTTATCAGTATTTACTATTATTTTATAACACTATACGCAGAGGACCAACGACACGAATAACCCAGGCCAATAAATTTCTTCTCTATTCTATTTATCTTTTTGCATCGCAACATCAAACCAATCGTACGAGACTCTATGACACATGACTGTCATTTACTTGACCAGCAGCCATTATATTATATATGTAATGTCAAGGTGCGATCTCGTCCGTGGCAAAAATTAAGAAAACCAAAAATTATAAAAATAAAACATTCTTATTTTGTAGGTGGGTCAGTTCGTCCGGTCGCTCTGTATCTGTATGTATTTATTTAGGTAATTAGGTTGTTAGATATCTAATTAAGAAAGATGGATGACAGGGTGGAATATATATAATATATATAGGATAGGAAGGTATAGGTACATCGGGTAGGTATAGATATTAAAATCTGTTTACGAAATGTCAGGCCTCTGCAAGAAAGAGAGAAAGAGAGTGAGAGAAAATAGAAGAATTCTTTAAAATTCGAAACAACCAATGAGAAACTTTCTATGTTTTTCTCTCATTATCTGCATGTGATTTCGTGTCTTTCTTTTTGTCCTCAACTTTTCCCAGCAATTTTTAGAATTCTCACTGATTCAAATGACGATCTCGCGATTTATCATTATATTATATGTACACGTAGTATAAGATATTTTATCGTATGATAATTAATGCTTGAGCCGACGTGAAATTGTCTTTCATTTAATCCACCCTCCATTGCGTGACGTTACTCCAATATATTTTTATAACAATCTTGTTTATCTTTTAAAATATATCCTAGGATAAGTATCGCTTATAACCGCTTATATCGTTCGGAATAACTTGAGAGCCATTTTTTCTTGTTTTAGTTGTTATAACAATTGCTTCACGCTTTCACTCTCGTTCCCTTCGATTCCTTAGACGATAAATAATTATTTACAGATTGCGTGCAATTTGCGTGCTACTAATTGTTTCTTTGCAATTACACGTACTGTTCTTCTCCCCTCTCTCTCTCTCTCTCTCTCTGTCTTTCTGTTCTTGTTAATTCTCTTAAGACTGCCTCATTAAGGAACAAATGCACGTCACTCATTAATTTCTTTCATTGACAGTTTTTTCTTTCTTTTTATATCATACTTTGCTTTTTCTCATTCTCTAGTCCCTCGCGATAGAGCCTTTAATACTTTAACGTAGAATGTAGACATTATCATATGAATTACGTTATCATCGATATATAAGATCTCTATCATAATCGACAATCATGATTAAAACATAAATTAGACTTTATAAAAATACTATCAACGGCCGCATACACGTAGTAACGCTTCGATACAATTCCAAATACATAATCATTAATTGGTACAACAATCAGGTCATTAGTAATACACAAAATATTACTAATTATCTGTATTTGCCTTTCATATTATTCACTTTCCTCTTCCTCATTTTCGTCCTATTGAATCGTGTGACAAGTCCTACGGTATTAAGCGCTTTTATTTTACTTTTGATATCTCGTACATACTGTATATAACAATTAAATGCAATTATTCAGTTCTAGATCACGTAGATTAACGGGAAAGATGCGCTAATTCTTAATTGCGGCCAATTCACTTGCACCTTTCTCATTGCTTTGCTCCGTCAGTGAAGTAAAGAACAACAAAATTATATACTTATTCATATATAAAGGCTCCTCTTAAATTGGAATGGTTATAAAGATAATTAGTTGAATCAAAACAAACAAAAAATAAAGTATGAGCCCACCCTTTCTGAAAACCCATACCAACCCTTGTTCGCTGCCTAAAGTTGTACGCGTAAGGTAGATCTAAGGACGAAGAGAAATTTGTCGTCTTCTCTTCGTTGTTTTATCATATTCCTTTTTTTGCTCTAGGCGATAATTGGGAATCGCACGAAAACTCGACCCCGTTACGATGAGGTCAACAGTAATACTAATTTGGTAAGATTTTATTATAATTTGCTTGACGACGTGTTAATCAATCTGTAAATACGAATGCATCCTGTCCTAGAGAATATAAATCGGCACGATGAAAACCTTTGGTAGGGCTGCCAATAATACTTGGCAATAATTGCGAGACATTTGCTTTCGTTTAAAAACTAATCAGCAATTATAATAGCAGCGTTAAGATCGATGTCTGTCATACCCCGAGACAATGGCAAACATTTCGCGGGGTTTTTTCAAATAATATTCTTCTTCGTTATATCGTTTACTCACTTTTACAATAGCTTGCCGAACCCGACGCAAATCAGAACGAACCGTACGAGCGCCAATGCACGTCGCGGTATTCATTACAATACGTTATATTATATAATATTCATTATATTATTATATTACAAATATAACTACAGTCCTGTCTTTCGAGCCTTAAATACGCGCGAAAACTCGTACGTACCTTAGAACTCTGTAGTTCGTTCCTATGTACAGGCCTATGTATATTATTCTATATTTAGGAGATATACGAGGATCTCATTGAGAATATTCTCTATATATAATTTTATAAAAGGAATGTCCTACACGTCACGATATAATAATATCGTCTAATAATTTTCACTCGAACCAATTCGCGAATAAGTCATTCCTCCCGTTAAAATGTCAACGATGATTACTCGCAATGGTCGTCTCCTACGTAATTGTGTAATCAAAAAATTTACGTCACGATCGAAATGCAATTGAAACGCGCCGAATCTCAATGAGATCCGCGAAACTCCGTTTTTTCTTTTTCTATATAAAATCCGCAAGGAAGTTTGCATTGGGACGAGGACCTGTATATGATGTGATTTCGTTATATTCAATTTTTGTTTTCATCGCGAGCGCAAAAATAATTGCTCCAATGCAATAGCCAGATCGTTAAGTAATTTTTATATCACGTTATTGTATATCATGGAACGAAGGAGTAATGGAATAATGAAGACTTCATGAAACTTAGAAAAAAAAGTAAAAAAAAATTAAATTCAAGTGATGCAGTCAGGTACCTAATTCATCTCTAGCACATATTTGGGCTTTATGCGATACCAAGTGAAAGAGATTTGGATACGCTAGCTAGGGAAAGAGAAAAATATATCTATATAGTTGTTATATGAATTCGAACGAGCACCAATTCCCTCGGGATATTCAGTGAATACTGATCCAATTCCAGGTAATGATTTCGCGAATGCCAGTTGGCCGTGTAGTATATTTTAGGATAATTGCTAACTAGCAGCGATATTGCGTACTTTGAATTATTTCTTGTTGTCTTTATTCGCAGTCCCAAGGTACCCGAATGAAAGGAGAGCAACGAGAAATAAATTAGGATGAACTTTAAGTGTAATCCGAGTGATGATATTTCTCTCTGTTTTCTCTGGGATATTTCGATTTAGTCTAGTTTAACGGAAGGCAGAACATCTGTTGCAAGATGCCCTTTCTCGGACTCTCTTCTTCGACGTCGTCGTAGTCGTTCTCGTCGTAGTTCAGATTGTTGTTGCCGTTATTATATGCCACCTCGGCGATGCTCATCGAACGAGAGCAGATTGGACTTTCGTATTGGAAGGGAAATGGCGGCGGCAGCCGATATTCGTTATAATTATTGTCGTTCTCGTTCTCCATTGGATAGTGAGTTGCAAAAATGTTGTCGTGTCGCGCATAGCCATTAGAGCCCGGACGCGGATCGAGATTGAGCATCGCCAATTCTTCCTGTAGATCGTACAAATAGCACTGCTGCCGCCCTTGCTGATCTTCTTGACGTTCTCGATAATGCAAAAACGTCGACTCTTGTCACACGCAATCCTCCAGTGACATTAGAAGAGGATTCACGTATTCGAATCCTTCGAATTCGCTCTGATCGATCTTGTCGATGACTCGCCTGAAATACGATTTAGACACAAGATTCGTAGAAATTCAAAGATCGCAGTGGAATGGGATTCGTGTGCATGGCGGATAGAATTTAGAGTCTGATATAGGACGTTTAACAATGAGAAGGTTGAATTTTTTGTTGGCTTTACTGAGAGAAAAAAAGAAGGGAAAATATATCTGTAAAAGACTCACGGATCGTCAGGAGTGAGATGCACAGGCTCGTCCGTGAATTCCGGCGGGAAGTTTGCCAAATCACGATCGGAATCCAAGCGAGGTTTATAAGGCGGGCTGACCTGCTTTTGCTCCAACTGTAACATCAATTTGAGATAAGCTTGGGAGTGACTGCTAACCCTTATCACCTCGTATGAATCAGCGGCAATAATTCAGATAGTAATAACGCCTTTAACGAGAATGTCTCTGTACGTTATGACGAGAAGTATTATAGAATATTCTACAGTGTATATATATCTCATAGAAATTTGCTGGAATACACACCATCTCCCAATCAATAGCTTTGAAGAATGAATGCGCAACGATATCGAGGAAGGCAGAAGGGCCGCATCCGAGTCTCTCAGCAGGATCCTTGCAGAGGAAGCCCTTAAGGACGGAAGCTGCCTTTACCGATAACGATCTTGGAATACGTATAGTTTTCTGGAGGATCACTTGGAAGAGATAGTCCTCGGTGTTCTGATCAGGATTCTCGGATGCACCAGCGATATCAAAAGGACTTCGGCCTGCCAGCATCTCGTAGAGCAGAACTCCTAGTGCCCACCAATCAACCGAGAACCCGTAGTCCTCCCCGCGTAGAATTTCCGGCGCTATGTAATTTGGAGTACCGCAGAATGTCGCTGTCGTGTCACCCTCTCTGACACCTTCCTTGCACATTCCGTAATCGGTGAGCTTAACGTGTCCTTCGTGATCCAGAAGTACGTTGTCCAGTTTCAAATCTCGATATATAATACCTGAAGCGTACACAATATTGCAAGATGAAACGGTACAGATGCTGGAAGTAAGAAAATGCATAATTTTCCGTATAAATGTGCCGTACCCTTTTCGTGGAGGAAGTTCAAGGCTAAGCTGATCTCGGCGGCATAGAATCGCGCGTGTTCCTCCGGAAGACGACGTTGCCTCTGCATATGGAACATCAGGTCGCCACCGCGTACAAATTCGATGACAAAGAAAAGGCGCGAGGGCGTCTGGAAGCAGGAATGTAGTCCTACTAGGAAGGGATGATTGGAGGCCGTCTCGAAGACGTGCTTCTCAGTCTGAACCCAGTCGATGTCTTCGTCATCGGTCACCAGGGCTTTCTTAATCACTTTCATCGCGTAGATCCTCTTCGTACGTTTTAACTCGACCATCAGGACCTTCGCATAAGATCCACGACCGATTACCCTAATCAGCTCGAAGTCACTCAGCGAATATTGCCTTTGCATTTCGTTCGTGCCATCCGCACCAGATACTGCATCCAGGGCGAGCTCCTCACCTTCGTCACTTCCCGTGCCTGTATCCATAATAAAAATGAATTAAATTTTTCATATCCCCACAACAATTCATGGTAACTATTAGAATTTTATTTACGGGTACGAGAAGGATCCTCGGCCACTGATGATTCCGTTGTTTCATCCTCGAGATGCGTCGCAGGACTACACTGCGGTGAATCTGGCTGTTGTTGATCGCCATTTCTATCTGTCGTCTGTTGTTCCGACGATTGCATTTGTTGCTGTTGCTGTTGCTGTAAGTTCAGGCATGGCTTGCGAACGACTTTGTGACATTTCTTGTGAACCAGGAGCTTGCACTGGATACATTTGAAACCCTGACGACCAAGTCCCCAGATCCGATCTTGACAAAAGGCGCAAAAGGCTCGCTAGAAAAAAAAAAAGACAAATTTACGTATTTTTACGATACATTCATTTAACTACTTAATGAAATAGTTAACAGGTAAACCGAAAGAATACCCACTCGATTGAAACGTTTTGCTTGAAATATGTGACCGTTCACCCGGTAGAGCTTTCTCCATCTGCGGGCACCTCGTCTGTAGATGCTCCCTTGAAATTAGAAATTACTCTTGCATTATGAACACTTTCCAAAATAGTAACTGATTACATTAATCTACACCATTTTAAGGGTTAAACACAGTACCACATCCAAAAATGCGCAAAAACATCGCGGTAGTTCCACTCTGATCCATACTTTGCCGGACATATTTATCAATTGTAAACTTTATATTTACAATCCATAACCTACCGTTCACGACAGTGAAGAGTCAGAGGTCATATAAACAGTGCTTGAGCTTGGCGGGAAAATAATGAAATTTTGATTCTATACTCTATGTTACAATAGTTGTCAAAGCATTGCGAAGTATTGCACAAAAAATTCGACAACTACACTCATTGTCGCAGTCTGCCCTTTTACATCGTCGCATCCAATTCGGCTTGGTAAGCCCTATTACAAGAAAAGGATTAAAAAGAAACGCGAAGCAGACACTGTGCGCTGAAGGGTGAAAAGGAATGAAAATTAAAAAAAAATGAAAGTAGACCTCGTCGAACGAATACTCACTGTCTTCACCCTGGCATGGCATTCCCGGCGCGGCGGGCACATTCGGAAAAACTGCAACACAAAAGCGCACACACGGGCCATTTGTATTACCGTGCTTTCATTTGGGTTGAAAAATAAAAAGGAGACAAGGAAGGCAATGGAAAAGATGAGAGGTAGTAAAAAAAGAAATTTTTTTAATCCTACTCCTATCCCATCGTGCAAATACCACACTGACCGTGAGGACACAAGGTGTGCCAACCTTGTGTTTACTATATCATGCTGAGCTTGTTCTATATTCCTATTGTAAATATCGATGATTAAGGACTCCGCGGTGGTGGTAGCCATGCGCATCCCTATATAGTAATACTTGGAGTACGTATGAGAAAGGGGTGGAGTATCTGCATGCAATTGTCTATATATATATATAGAATATGTATAATAATAGGTGAATACCGTGTGACCCAAAGTGCACAGGTACCACGTAACACTTATAATGTAACATAAATGGTAGAAGCGTTGCATCCCTGCTTCAACCCTAAACTCCTTACACCGCATTAGAATATTCAACCAGGGTTAATTACACGCTATACGCCCTCTCATCTCCCAATAAAAGATGAATGCACTTCTCGAATATTCTGAGTCTCATCCTACGTCATATATCCAAGGTGGCAACTGATCCCCAATAACCTCCTAACCATCCCTAAAGATTTGAAGTTGGATAAAGCCGCCAGTGCGCTTCCGCTCTGAAATACCAAGAGAAAGGATCAAGGAAGTTTTTATGACCGTAGTTTGTCGCAAGTCGATCGTTGTGTCGCGGTACGAAAAAAAGTAAACCCCTAAGTTTTGCCGCAACTGTAAAAGTCCAGCAGGTTCTGTCAGTACCACTCCCAGAGAATCCTTTATATTATTCTTCTTCTTCTTCGCCTTCTTTTTTTTTGGGGGGTTTTGTTTATTCGATTCTTTTTTTGCCACTTTCTTTTATTCTCTTTTTTTTTTTCTTGGTAAAAGCAATAGCACTAAAAGTAGAAGATCGAAAGGACACTACCTGTCGTTTTGGGACCATTAACGATCGTCTTTACCTCCTTTAAGCCTCGCTGACGTTGACACGAAATCTCTCGATACACGTGAACCATACGACAAAAAAAGGTTCTTTATCGCAACCCTCATGTATACACGTAACTTACGCTTTTACAGAGGGTCAAGTTTAAGGCTTGATTTCATGCGCGCGATCATCTCCTTTGGCTTTAATATCGACGTATATAATACCTGGCTCCAGAGACCTTGGCCATTATTGAAGCTACTTGGCAGAAGCTCGTACGACAGCATCGGACAGCCGTACATGAAAGCTACCTCGAACATGGTGTTGTATATATTTATATTCATTCTTCCTTCACTTCCCCGTTACTTTCGAACACGGCCTCTTGGCACACGCGATTTTGAGTCACCAAGAACTCGGCGATATTAAAAAACAATTAAAAATTTTCACCAGGTTTTCGAAAAACCTGTCGATACTTCGATCGCGAGACTATTACTGTCGTGAAAAATTTGGCGTGTCACTGAACTGCCTTATCGAATTGATTCGCGATAACGTTATCAATAATCACTTTCTTTTTGGAAAATATATATTGGCTGTCACCTTTATAACGGAATACCTGTAGTCCGTGTCTCTAATGAGTCTTAATTTTGTAACGTTATGTATATAAGAAATTCTGGCTGATTCTAAATCAGACTACTTTATCTACTCCCCCGCCTTAGTGACTCCGTATATGTCGTAATCGCTGGAAATCTCATTCCCTCAGGAAGGCATCAGGCCCTGATAACACTGCTGACTCCGTTATCACGATCGTCTCGCGATTTCTCGATTCAATCCGTGAGTAAGCATATCGGATGGCGTATCGCTGACACATTATATTATTGTAACAAAAGAATAGCAGGTGGTTCTGCCTAATTTCTGTTTAATGCATGAAAGAATGAATCACGTAAAATTTATATTTTTTACGTAAATAGTAAAACATGATTAACTATAACGTATATTGTAAAACAAAAAAAAAACATCTATGGCTTCTATTTTATATTTTTTTTTACACTATAAACCCGTAATGACGTTTTACTATCCAATCGGTGAACAGGTCACACCTCATATCCGGTCTCGAGACATACGCTTTCCGTGAGAGTAATGGAACGTCACGAAGGAGAAGCTTAGTAAAAAAAAAAAAAAAACTGGGTGTGATCGCGTGGAATGTAATTGAACATAAAAATAATTGGAGAATTTATTATTTGTGTAAGGGTTGACCTTTGACACTATATCGCGGTACTGTCTTTCGAGGAAAATGCTATGTGATACAAGACTCTTGATTTATTAAACTTAGATTTGAGAAAGATTAACGAGTTAATATCATTACGTATGTAAGCTTGGTTGGATACGTATATAGATATATGTGTGTGTAGCTTTGGTTGACCTGTATTTCATCATTGTTTCTGTATATATGTGTCATGGGTTTGTATATGTTGAATAATCATGATATTTGTGTGGGTATGTATATGAAAGTCATGTTTTACTATCATTAGACGTTAGACTGGTAAACACACGCCCACCTGTTTCACGTTTCCATTTTGGAGAAACAGGTATAGTAATGGAAACTGGGAACGTCAAATTCTATTTTTGCATGTTCTGCGTAGATACATTTTTAAACTGTATAAATATGCAGAAGTTTATGAAACGTTTTAACGTTTTGTGGTACATTGTGTAACGAGAGTTTCTGTTCGTAGGGATAATTGAAGGATGATGAAAATAGACGCAAATGTGTTAATTGACGGAAGATCTAGGTAGGCATTATCGTTGTAGCGTGAACTTGGGTCAATAGGTTAAAACAGGTTAGTCATATAAACCAAGCCTAATGTATAAACCGCACATGACTAGGTTAGTGGTTAATTGATCAGAAAATGAATTGGCTGATAGCAAAAAAAAATCGACGGAATTCCCAATGAATTTAAGTGAATAATGGAAAAATTTGTATGAAAATGTATTGATATGCCTATTCCCATGAACACTGAGATATTTTGTAGCCCGAGTTTGAGCTACGCCTCTATTGAAACCTGTATTCGCCTACCTAACCTATCCAAGGAAGTCGTCCTTGCAGTAATTTGACTGAATGTGGAATTCACAGGTAGAAAATGAGTACGACAATGGAAGTATCGCACGTTCCTGGTGAACGTACCCCAGGTGATATCGTTGAACCAGAATTGCGAGGTGCATCCAGGAATGGATCCCGATGGGTGGTGCTCGCCAATCAGTGAAGAAACGGAAGGTGCGGGTTCCGGAGGTGGATTACAGGGACCATGCACGAGACATCCACTAGATCCAGGCTGTGCACGACTATTGGAAGCGTAGATAATATCGGCGGCAGTAGTATCGTCGAGATCACCTTCTGATCCATCCTCGTCGTCATCCCGAAGCATCATCAACCTGGCAGCAACCGATGGCGGTATAATGGAATCAGCGTGAGGACCATCCTGGATATAATTATTGTGATGACTGGGTTGCTCGTAATCAGCAGAATCACTACAGGGCGAGGGCGGGTAGTTGCTCGAACCAGGTCGCGGTTGTAGCTCTCGAGGTAGAACCTGTAGTGCAGTGGAACATCCTTCGACGATGGACAATTTCCTTCCAGCAGCAGCGGCCGCTGCTGCAGCTGCAGCTGCCGAATACGAGTAAAACGAAGCACCCTGGATCATTAGGCTGCAGGGTGGTTCCTCACTCGCACCTGCACCCAATTCATTCTGCATTTGCTGTACACCGGAGCAACTCTGCAACGCATCCGACTGGCTCGTTTGATGCTGCTGTTGTTGTTGTTGCTGCTGCTGCTGCTGATGATGAAGACTTTGCTTGTCCTTCTCACGTCGAGGTGATCTACCCCTATCGCCGACGGAAGTCGCGCTCCAGTAGCCCCACGCCATGCTGCCCTATTCTGGCCTTTCCTGCTTGGCTGCCTCCCTACTTGCTTTGTGTATAGGTCAGTCAATTTTCACCGCCACTCTTCAGGATCCTTTCCAGAATATATATGCTCGACCTCTTTATTTCAACAACTTTCCCGTCCTGTCCAGTGACAGGTCCGATCGTACAAATCGGCAATAGTCACTGTGTACACGGTGTATCGAGGATCGAATTCGCCGAGGTGTACGCGATACTGATAATCGGACCGAGTAGGATATCGACTGCAGCAAAAGCGGTACTGCCGCCGCCCGGCGCGCGCTACTCACCGCATTACAGCGCAAACTCCGAGTACGCAGGTTCCCTGTATTTAATGCTGTAGGTGGATGGCTGTAGGTGTCGGTGTTGCTTCATAGTAACCCGAGGTACCTGGAGACTGACTTGCCTGAGTTGCCTGTCAGACTGCTAGGCTGCGCGCTTCACTTGCTATTTCGTTACTTTAAGATGAGTCTCACAAGACTTGAATCCCGGGCGGAAGAGGATATGGATGCTTTTGTAATATCGCAATACAGTAGATATAAGAGGATAGATAATGGTATTCCGATAGAGCTTACGATGTGAGCAAAAATTTCACAAGAATTAATGGCAGCCTCACTGCACTTGACGTGTTACATTTTTCATTAGATTCAAGCATGTAAATTCTTAGACCGTGACCTATGTCTTCCTCGTTTGATACTATAGTTCGCTGATTACACTTACTATTCTTGAGAGTAAATTATGTGTTTCGCTGAAAATTTACCGCATTGAACTTCGCCAAGGCTTTCCTTACGCCCTAGTGATTTTGATCTTTTTTCTTTCAAGCTTTCCCCTTTACTTCGTTTTAGATCCTTGAAAGGTTGCTTCCAGCGATTCTTACACCAGCGATGATCGAACTTTCCTCCGCACGAAAGAGATGTGAATTCACGTTCCAAACAGATTTTCCAAAGGCACTCTACGAGGCTACACGACCCTGGCTTAGTAACTAAGACTCTGGCCCAGATTGTTTAATTATTTTTTTTAGAACCGTGACGTATCCGAGGATCCGGGTAGCTTCTTCCGTGCTCAAGTGGCCACCAACGTCAGATTTGCAGGAAGTCAATTTATGAAAGGTCTTTCCAATTATTTATTACACAAGTGCTCAGGCTGCGCAGAGAATACACCCAGCCACGTATACCAATGTTTTTCCTAGAATTTTTAGGAGTTATGAACCACACGTTCTTCTTTTTGCCTATATGCGCTCTGAGCGGCCAGTAAAATAGCAAAGTGCAATAAATTGCACTCCACCAGCCGTGCACTACAGGAAACTGGTGACAGGCGAAATAATCGACCACGGGATGTTCCGGGCGACGTCAGTTTCCGGTTTTCTATGAATACAATCGAAAAGACACTACCAAGAAACCTTGGCTTTTATAAAATACGAGCGCCATGCATTTTTACCGCATTAAACGCATGATCTCCTGCCAAGCACATGAGAGGAAGCTCGTTTATCTCTGAATCGAAAATAATAGTCAGGAATATATTTGTTTAAGAGACCAAGTGAAACTCTCCACTGTACGTACTGGAATATACATATATCGATTCTATCCCTACGATACATACTGTCACGATAAACGCGCTTGTTTCGGTTCATCAGGCGAGTCGTCGCCATTCCACAATCAACTCGTGCATTCTATATCTCATCGAATAGTAGAGAGTTCAACCCAGTTTCATGAAATACATGGCGCCGTCTGCCAGTGGAATAAATTTTACTGGTATAATCTTGAGTCTGGTTATAGAGACTCTACTTGAGATCCGATCCTGCAGTATGACGTACACTTGCGAAACTAAGAAACGGGAACAAGAAAGCAGCCACCACTGATTCTGTTATCGATTCTAATAATATATCTATCAGTTCAACAAGATATATCTAATACCTTGAAACTAATTTAATTCGCCGGACATAACTCTGAAAATACTACAGAACTCCCTGTTATGAATTCTTACCGTGTATCGTGATTTCCGTATCCTTCTCAATCTCATAGAGCCTCAGGGCTTCGTCTAGTTCGTGCTGCGACGTGATCCTGCAAGGATCGCCCTCGTCGTCCACCCACTTCATCGTGAATTGATCGGGTTCCGTCCCGGAGCGTGCAGCTCCGAATCCACATATGGTTCGCATCTCTTCCCGCAACGTGTCCACCGTAATTCCAGCCGTGACGTAAGTGATCTGCACCTCTCTAAATATATAAATGTTAAAAATTGCATAGAGTTTAAAGTGCAAAATTGTTTGTGAAAATAGGGACTGAAGTGACAAGGACGGTATGTGAGGGAGAGTAAAAGAGAAAGAGAGAAAAGAAATGTAAATGGGAAGGAGAGAACTCTATGAGGACAGTCGTACTTTTTCCTCTCAACGTGATAAAAATCCAGAAAATGGAAGTTGCATTATGATTCATGGGACATTAGATATTTCCAGACGGCTACGAAGATTCATGTTAAAGTTATGGATTACCCATTATATACGATTTTCACGCGTATGTCGTCGTTCTCGGTTGTTTGCGTGGGCATCCTTGTTCTCTGCACCCTTGGTCTCTTTCCTGAAACAATTGTTTTTTTTTTGTTATTGTAAAATTACACTTGTTCCTCTATAAATGCATCGTCGCGAATTTCCATATGAATTCTTTTTGCGCGATACACCCATCATTGATCTGATACAATACATAACTCGTGTAGTTGATTAGTTCATCTCTCAAAGCAATCAATGGGCTTGAGGTTAACTGTTAAAACTGATATTTCGACGAAGCCAATGATTATCATTTGCTATACATATTAATGGCATTGAGAGTAATGGCGGGTTATGCGAAATGATAATCATTGAAACCGTACTCGAATAGACTACATTTACATAGAAAGTGTAATAACGTTACAATAAATCATACGCAAGCGAGAATCGTTTTATTACCAAAGAAATTGATTGCTTAATTAAATAATTTTTAATTATCGGAAATTCATCATATACGTACAATTATTCGATCGACAATTCGTGTCAAATGAGATGGCAATAATTCAATGAAACTATTCAAGTATCGATTTGATTAACAGAGGTGCTATCAGATTTCCTGGTTATGACGTTTTTAAAATTTGAAAAATAAAACAAGCAATGAAAAAGAGGGATGTTTTGCTCTTAAAATGTCCTGGTTGATCGTGGATTTTAGAAGGGCAAGGCAGAAGCTTAACTACAAGAAAAAGCTCGTTAATCTTACCGTTTAAGCACACTTTACAAACGTTACCAACGATAAGTAAAGCATGGCCAAATACATTAGGCCATTAACGCGGTTCTTTCTCTGTAACAGGACGCAGAACGAACGACAGGAAGAAGAGTCGAACGTTACGCGGAAGAAGACAAATCGAGGAGAACGAGAGACCGAGGAGAAAGAAACGAGGGAAAACGAGAGTAACGTGAGAGTGATAAACGAAGCAACATCGAAGACAGTGAGGATGCAAGGTCTGAAGTACATGAAAAAATGAGAAGAGAAAGATCATCTACTCACCCTTAAAAACCCTGCGAAGGGACATTTCAAGAGAGAAATTTAAATTGAAAAGGAAAATTTCATTCTTGCGCGATTTACTCAGCAATAAGAGAAACTCCTCGTTCTTACTGATGCCTTTATTCTTTTTATCTTGCGCAGGATTCTCCATTTCTTTTATTTCTTCATATACCTCAATAAATTACTGCTCCATCAACACGACGACCGCATCGATCGATTAATCGACACCTCAGATATTCGTTACACTTGGCAAGAATACCGATACTCTCTTTGTTTAACACGATCGTATTCGATACGCGTCGTTAGTCACTGTTAACGACGCAGAAAATTACAGGATGTCTCGTATGTCTTCACTCATGTTCACGTGGACAATCGGTAACGTATTTTTCAGATGCGAACAATTGTTTTTTTATTTTTATCGAAATGAAAAAAAAAAGTAATTTGAAATTCGAAGGATTGCGCGCGCACAAGCTGCACCTACATATGTCAGCGCTTGCTCATTCACTCGTAAGCTGTTGCTGTCAGCGACAGGAGACACCAGAGATACAGGATACGCGCGATAACAGGACAGACTACACGAAAGGAACGAACGATCTAAGAATATATGAAACCAAGCAAGAAGAGAACGTTATAACCAAATCGAACTGGAGTAAATCGGAACAAATTGACGCTTCCACGCCGCCAATATTCTAGTCTGGACAGACTTTAATTGTCCCCTCTTAATGCCAATTAACCTCGTTTACGTAGTTGGCCCTTCCCGAAGCCTGACTCACCGTATTCGTCAAACAACGATAGAGAACGATCCAGTCCTACGATTAGGAATGCGTCGGTTGTTGCTTTCCTAGCACACCTACTTCTGGCTTCACGCTGAAATTTACTGGAAGCTACGAAACCCAAAGTAACGGCATAAAATAAAAAAAGGAAACACTCTATACAATCGACGCGTTGTCACTCGCTGTCGCCATCTTCCTACGGGACGGCGCCGGCGTCGCTTATTTGTTAGCGTTGTGAATTTTCGACGCACGACGTCGCCCTTGTAGCTGCGACGCCCACGTTGTTCAGAAAATTGTCGCCAGAGTGCTCTGGCTCGCGCTTCTATTCCCGCTAAGCTTTTAATTTTTCTCAAAAGGTAAACAGTCTAGTTTAACAGTACTGATGTGTGCGACTGTCTTTAATTTATTACGCCTTATAATTTTTTCATGTAATTATATAACGATTAACCTACGAATTTTTTTACTTTCAGTAGACGTAGAAATTCCTCAACGTAGTAGTGATCGACTTCAGACCCTCATCGATATAACGAAGATTTTACCAGAATCGTTTCTACTGATTTCAATTAACAAATAAAGTTAAAGTTGATTTCAATAAACAAATAAAGTTACGAACTAAGAGAGACCTAGTATTAAAATGATGTATAGCCTAGTCCGCCTTGTTTTCTCACATGTTTACGCAAGCACAAAACCAAGGATCAGTTTCACATTATCAGAGATTAGCGCTACGTCCACGCTATAAATAAACAGACATAACACAACATAATAATTAAGCCCCAAGCGATTGTACTTTAAAGAGGGCGATAATTTCACTCTCTTTGCCTTATTCGTGTCAATAGATTAAACTTGAAATGACTTAAACAGCTGTACGCAACGCAGATTCTTTGTCACTGACAATGAGAAACGATTGTTCGACTTTTAACCGGTCTAACTATTGTCCTGGATAAAAGAGCAGTGCTTGTAATAGTGGTCTTTGCCCTTTGGATGAACTTTTTTTTTAATTTACATTCCCTGCTAGATTTATTCTTTCTTATCGTGTATAAAACAGATCTCGTTGTACGTCACAAAAAATAATCTATTGGCATACGCAGACGTACGTTTCTCATGACAAACTAGTGAGGCGCCAGCCGATTCTTCGAGAACTATACTTTATTCGATTACTGCAGGGAAAAACGTTATCCCGTAGGTGGGAAAAATGTAATGAATTACAGTATTTTGTATTTATAAACATTATCGACGCTAATCGGTTATTGTACACGATAAACGCAGGAGAATATGCAAATTCTCTGTTTGTGGACTTAGTAATTGCGACACGTAACGCGCATGTGAAACTCTTGCAGATCAAGGTATACTTTGTTTTGCATAGCATACCGAGCCGCATATTTGCATGTTAATATCGCACATGTGGGCACAGCGCGGAGGATTTGTCGTGAAAATACATGCGTAATGCCAGCTTGTCGTATCGTAACGTTACCTCATTAAGGTCATTGATCAGTCGTTTACCGAAGAAAAGTATTCGAGTCTTTTTCTTTCCTTTGGTAGTCCAGCCCACTGCTTCAATTCTAAAAGTCTTTATTAAACGGAAGAGACTCCTCATAGATATGGAACGTCTATAAAAAGTCATATTAAAGACATTATTGAATCTATGCTATATTAGAATAGACAGAAACACTCTAGATCGCGTGCAAAGTTCACAATTATTAATCAAAACAGTAGACGCATCGTTAAACAATCTGCAAAGCTATTTTGTTCCTGAACAGTCATCGGTAGTAGGAATGTTCGAGTTGTTTAATATAAAGATTTTAAACAATGACGATCCAAGTGTGTTACGCACAATTGGAAAATTCAATAACAAGTTCTCATAATTCTATAAAATCATAATCATTATATCATAATCCAATTTTCGATATGATTCTACATATCGACCTTTTCTTCAAATGTATTATTTTTAGTTACATAATATCTTCAGCTATTGCTTGTTTAATTAAATATAGAAGAAATTGAAAATATGTTATATCAAATAGTACACATATGTTCAACATACTCAGTACATCTGTACAATGCCTTTACTTACGTAGATAATTGCTGGCGAAAACGTAGGTAAATAACAATTTCCATATACAGCCTGCTTTTTATATATAATAGATATACGCTCTGCTTAGGTGGCGACGCATTGATGAATCAAAATATTTACACCCTAGAGCCGTGTTACAAAACTGTCCAGGGTTGCGTGATCAATCCATTCATTGAACATTGTTCTTGCTTTTTTTTTCTTTTTCTTCTTCTCTTAGCTGTAACTGAAGTAGTAAACGTCGGAATCGTATATCGTCATACTTTTCCATAAATAAGTGAAGCACTCGGTCGACAAATTTTATTTTTACATTTGTATACAGAAAGAGAAAATATTAGAGTAATTCTATTTGTTCAAACGAACGTAACCGAGTGATGTTGATTTTTATTTGGGTGTAAAAATCTGAAATTACATGGTATGAAAAAGAAATGGCGCTTCTTTTCCCCACTGAACTCTATCATCGATTTCCGACAATGAATCTATAACGCAGCTTCTTTTTCAATGCTGACAAACCTTGTTTGCTCAGAAAAATAAGCAACGACTAGATAAGCGAAGAGATTTTGGTATTTGATAAATTTTGGCGTTGCTGTAGCGATTATAGGAGAATTATAGATTAAAAGGTAGATATTATCTGTTGTTGATCAAAACAGTATCGTTATCAGTATACCAACAGCTTTCTCTATCTGAAAATTCGTGATGTGATGTGCCAACGGCGTTTTATGTTATCGCATGTGTATCGTACAACAGATAGGAGTCGTGCATGATTGATGAGAATTCTAAAGAAACCAAAAAAAAGTTTGAGTTGGAATTGCACAGATTGAACAACAACGACAATGATTAGAAGCGGTAGTTCTATCACAGTTGCAAAGCTAAGAATTTTCCATAATAAATAATTGCATGAGATCGTATTTAGATTTTAGCAGTTGTTCGATATTTGACGTACCATTTTAAAAAATATCATGTCATTAGGAGAAATGCAAACGATTTTTATTTCACCACTTCATTTGCTAGTTGACGAACATCATAACGACTGTTAATCGATATGCGGTGGAGTAAAAACATTTATTGACATTTGCCTTGCATGGCAGATATACGTTAAATTGAGATTTTTTCGTGGTGCTCGACGATATCAAAATGTAGTTCTTATCTTGTATAGACGAGTCTGATGAAAAGTATAATATATATCGCTGAACGGTAGACACAAAACAAAAGTAGTACATTTAATGACTCTAAACAGATATAAATAATCTAATCTAAATGGTCCTAAGCACAATCATACGATGTCGCGATTTGCATTAACCGCGTATTCTTCACCTCCCGAAAATTCCGGAGTTTTAATTGCCTGGATTTTCGCAAGGAACTCGAAACACTGCACGTACAAGTACACACACGGTTCATAGTACGACAGACTTGTAGGCCGTATGTCGTAGGGACTTGCCGAAAATAGCACTCCTTTGTTAGAAGCACCTACCGTAAATTCTTATGAAATAAAATTTACGGAACAGATTATATATATACATATAACTGCCACGTGTATATTCCAAGTGTATACAATATCGCATACGGAATTCTCTGGTTGCGCATTGGTCAACATCCACGATCGTCCATTCCAATTTGATTCTGTATCTCTTATACATTATACTCCACTCTCCATCTATCCGAGTGTCGTGCAATAAGTGGCACGAAGGCAACTCCAATGTATATAAAATCAAGAAGAAGCGAGTCACCCGAGGTCAGATGGCGGGGCACGCATAATCTTTGTTAGGATCCGCGGTTGATTCGCCGCGGTCGTCTCGAGCGAAGAGTCTCAACCTCTGAACGGGGAGGGTAGGCCGTGGTTGGCTCCGGAAGGTCCGGCAGCCATTATCGACGCCAGGCTTCTTTCGCGACCATCAAGGCACACGAGACTCGATGGCAGCCTCTGCGTGAGGACGACGCGCCTCTCTAATGGTCGATTCAAAATATTAATCTATATCGTGAGAGGAGACGCTACTCGACCAAGTCCAGCCAAGTCGAAGTCGATGCGTGCGAACGATAAGTGCTGGCGGCTCTCTTGGCCCAGCCATTGCGTGCTCTCTCTCTCTCTCTCTCTCACTTTCTGAGAGAGTGCGTAGTTTCCAATGATATTTGTATATCTACATACATGGAATTTCATGCACGCGTGTGCGCGCTTGCGTACCTGTGTGCGTGTCGCTGCTCGCGAGTCGTGCAGTGTACGCAGGCTATTTTGACGGGAAGGTCACATGACTAGACGCTCAGTCGACCGCCGACCGACTCTTCTCTCTCTCTCTCTCGCTCCCTCTCTCTCGTTCTCTTTCTTTATCTCCTTCTTTCTCTAGCATACGCTGCCGAAGAGACTCATACCATTACGCTAGAGATACATGTGAATTCTATCGCAGTCCCACGCGAGTGTACGAAGAGGACGCTAGAGGCTGTGGTATGAGTGCGTAAGCATCGGAGTATCGAGGGAGAAAGAGAGAGAAACAACGATGATCGGCGAGAGAAGCTGGAGGTTTCGGGTTCTGGACGTTCACGGGGGACTGCTACGGAGAACTCGACGGAGAGAGACAGACAGACGGACAGACACGTAGAGTTTACGGAGATTCCTCTTTAGCAGAAGAGACGCATACAGGCGTATGAAAACACATACCAGCGCGCTAAGACTACTACTAACACTGTTATTGGCACAGACGCACTGACACAGACGCTCAGCGTCGCACTCTACCGTTTGGAGAGGGAATCTGAGCAAGAGGGGGAACAGAGAGAGAGAGAGAGAGAGAGAGAGAGAGCAAGAAGAGCGCAGATGACAGTGGATGAAGGAGGAGAGTATAGAGATGGTGCTTTAGTGAGAAAAGGAGCCAGAGAGGGAAAAAAGGATAGGACGAGAGCCAGAGAACAAAAGGGTGAACAAGAGAAAGAAAGGTGTACTTGAGGGCTCGTCTCGTGTTTACGTGCACACACGTTCGCGCAGGTAGCTGAAGGGACAGTCTGAGTCTTGTCGAGTTCGGTGGAGGCGATACACACAGTCTATACGCTATACACGCCACACACAGAGATCCCGACGCCGCGACGGCGTATCAGGAGCTCCGCTGCGTTAGCATTGTATACCGTGCGTCAGGCTGGACGGTTCACTTCGCTTTACTTCACTTTAGCCGAGTTCGCTGCGAGAAATATGCGTAGCTCCGCGAGTGGTGCTTTAGTGTGCCGTGCGTGCTCGATCGATACGCCATTGCAGTGCGGCGTGCCAAGTAAATCGGCCTGACGATGCCCACGAAGACGGCGATATCTGTCAAGTGAAGTCGAGGTGTAATCTGTCTTGCTGGTGTTACTACTGTTGTTAAATCCTGAGGAAAGCACGGCCATGTATCGCCGCGGTCTTTGCGCGGGTTAGACTATCTGACAGCCTCTCCGAAACTGATTCTAAAGAGATAGACATGTGTCCTTACGCTGATACTCGCTACTGCTCGCATTACACGCCAGGCCCGAGGCCCAGCGGCGCCCAGGCCACCGACCCGTATCCCTAACCGAACCTCTCCTACGCCTTCTACGAGACAGATAGACCTCGCCGACGTAATCGTGGACATCGCGACGCGCGACGACCACGACGCCGACGTCTAGTCCAACGTCGTTCTCTCGAGTCTGACTTCCTGGCAATCTAACGTTAGTTAACGTTCTATCTCGTTCTCGCGTTATTATCCTCTTCTACGGGACGAGGACACTGTTGCTAAAGTGTGTGCGAGGGGAAGTGTGTGTGTGTGCGCGCGCGTGTGTGTGTATGTACATGTATATATATATATGCGTGCGCGCATTATCTTACGCGAACACGATGTTACGGTGGATCATGGATCGTGACTAGAACAAGAGCACGTTGACCAGGAAGATGGGAATACGCGCGACACTTTGGATCCGAGATATATCCCTACTCCGAGCATGTGTCTAGCCCGTCCAGAGAACTCGGCTCTACGCTCACATTCTGTGGATTCTTTCTTTTCATAAGATGGATCAGTTTTATCTTGGCTTGAATGGCCTAGCAACCCCTGGTGATCATCAATGCGATTCTGCATACCAGTGCGTTCAGCCCAGTGTGTCAGTATCCATAAGATACTCCAGTGATATTCAGTGAATTCATATACAATAAGTGTTCCTTATAGTAGGATCATAGTAGGACTGACTTATTTCAAACATAGAGCTAAATAATGGAGACACTATTGCCTGGTAATACAAGTAGTCAGTCATACAGTCCCCAACTGAAAACTGTCTTGAAGACGTATCAGCTATCTGCAGTGAAAAGCCTGCAGGGACCGAGCTCGGCCCTTCTGGGCATGGACTGTAAAGGACTGCTGCAGGAACAGGCATCTTTTCGGTTCTCTCCCTTAAACCGTCCTGCTAATTGTGGGATCGATTCTGGTCTGGATCATTTATCGATACCATCCAAGGATATTGAAAAGTGTGAAGAATCATCTAGGATTACTGTGCCACCTTGCAGGGATCGCAGGATCGATCATGCTTTGGACGATTCTGATGAAGATCCACAACCTGAACGATTGAAGGTTAATAGTGACAAGCGAGAGTTAGAGTTTCAAATACCCATTCTAACTGCTCCGGATCAGAGTTGCTCTGAGAGATGTGAAGCTACTCTCGAAGGAGAGAGGATATCTTGCTTTGTTGTTGGTGGAGAACGTAGGCTGTGTCTCCCTCAAATACTCAATACAGTTTTACAGGACTTTTCTCTGCAGCAAATCAATCAAGTATGCGATGAGCTGCAGATATACTGCTCAAGATGTACCAGAGATCAGCTCGAAGAGTTGAAACTATCTGGAATTCTACCACGGAATGCACCTTCTTGTGGACTTATCACACAGACCGATGCAGAACGCCTTGTAAGTGCACTCTTACTTAGGATAGAACCATGCGAACCAGCACCAGTCAGAGATGAGGATCGAATAGATGCCTTAAGCCAAAAGTCTTGTGCTAAGAAAGAAGAAGCAGAAGAATCTGTGGCACGTTTTAAGGTATACCACGAGTGTTTTGGTAAGTGCAAGGGCATTTTCGACGCAGACCTCTTCAGTTCAGAGGATTCAGCCTGCATCGAGTGCCTGGAATGTGGGTATCAATTCTCACCACAGCGATTTGTTCGTCATGCTCATCGTCCTTTGGAAAATCGAACTTGCCACTGGGGATTTGATTCTGCCAATTGGCGGTCATACCTTTTATTGTCCAGGGATCAGCAGCATTATAACAAGGTGGACGCCCTATTTCGAGATTTAAAAGAACGGCACCTTGCGACAAATCCCAAGAGGAAACTACAGGTATTCATTTTTTAATAGTCTATTAAATCTTAGAAATAAATTATTCGAATATTCTGTCATATATTCTGTGTCACTTAATCAAATCTGTAATCGTCCTAGGTAAAATAACAACCGACATCTTGATATAAAATTTGCTGTCAGTCAGGTCAAGATTGCAGTGCATATGGTCTTTTCAAAATATTCTTTAAAGTCAATCAAGAAGTCCCAAATAATTGTAGTTTTCTCTCTTCTTTCTCTTACGTCTTCGTTGACCTTGTTCAAAGCTTATCAAATAATAATTCATGTCGTGGCACGATCAGTATCTGCCGGTAGCTTTAATTAAATGACTTGATAACAATTTTCAAGCTATTTCTTACGCTTCAAAATGCTCATAATTGTAAAACATCTTACATTCGCCAATTTAGAAGAAAATTCAGAGTTGATATTTTTTGTCTAATAAAGAGAAAGAACTTCAATGCATTTCTCGTTGCATCTTCTAAAGAAGGAATGTCTCTGTTATAGCTGCGACATGAACCGGAAAAGATAATAAAACGGGCGAAGAAGGAAATAGACAGAGACGACTGTTCTGGCGTTTATAATGGAAACGGATTGGGAATGTATCATCCAGTATCAGCAGCAGCCACTGCTACCGACCCATACTTACAAATGCAATGGGCAGTCTTTGAATTGGCAGCAAGAGGCGCATCAGCATTCAGACCCTGGAGTGCAGCAGGAACTTGCAAACACAGAGACAGGTAACTATTGAACAACGACGAAGAGGCATGTTGAATAGTTTGAAGGAAAAATCCGAAGAATCCTCAGTGAACAAATGCCTTCCCAATTCCAATTCCGAAGTGAAATACCACCTCCAGGAAAGCCTGAAGAATCCTCAGTGAAAAGAAAGTCTTACCTGACTCCAATTCTTAGACGTAACGCGATTTTCCTGTGTGCAGTTCACCGTTGGTGCCTGCATATCTCAGTCGAGGACCGCCAGTGCTCCAGCATCCGGAACGCGTGGTGCCTCTCTCGGAATGCGAGCGTTTCGAGCCACATTTCCAGCCGAACGTTGCCCTGGCGCCGATACCTCCGCCGACGATGCCACCGATAACGCAACAGTTGGTGCATCAACACAGTAGACGGCATCATCACGAACGTCGCCGTCAGGGTCATCGTCCTCCGAGTCCAGACGAGAAACTTGAGTCGCTTCCCGTTACAATAAAACTTGAGAAACCGTCATCTCCGACACCTGGCGGTACTTCTGGTTCTTACGGCGAGGAAGAGGAGTCCTTGGTGGCGCAGCAGGAAACGAAGGAGGACGAAGAACCCGAGGAAGAGGAAAGTAGCGCGGCTGTGACATCCTCTACGGTAACGGTAGAGCCTGTAGCGCCAGAAGTGGGTACGTCTTCGCCAGAAAGTGATTCCGATTCGGATGGGACCGCTGCGATAGACTTAGAGGAACGGCTTATGGCTCTTGACGTGCCGCAGGATGTTCTGACATTGGCAAGACAAGTAGCTAAGAAAAACGCTCATCTACGTCGTCGTCGGCGCTCTGACGCCCGAGAGATCTCCAGGTTACGAAGCCAGTTGCAAATGCAACAGCTTCAGGAAACCAAGGAGGCCGACGAAGGTAAGAAGGATGTGCGAAACTCCAGTGTTGCGGACAGTACTGAAGGTAGTGAAGACACCGAGGTGGTGTCCGGTGCCAGTTCACAGGATAAAAAAATCGAACAGGACGAGGATAAGCATAAAGAAGAGAGAGATTCTGAGGGTGGCCCCGCGGTGGCTGGTAAAGATTAGAGTTATATTTAATTATTTAACGAATTATAATTAAATAAAAGAATAGAAATGCTCAGCAATTTGTCGCGTCGCTCGTACATTCGGCCAGTGCGGGTGCGCACCGAATTTACCACTAGGGATAATAATTATTCTAACGATTCTAAAGAAAACTGAATGAAAAATTGTCTTGGTTAATTGTGATATACTATACGAAGAGCCTTTAACGTTATTACAAATGAAGATAAAGGAGTTAAACATGAAAAGGACACGAGAGAATGTGAATTTATTTGGATTTCTTATTGTAAATTAAAACATTATTGACGGTTTTGTTTACGACCGATTGTAGATATTGTATTATACGGACGAAAGTAAATAGATTTAATTATAGAAGAAGAAAATGAAGCAGAGAAGCATAGCATACAAAGAAAACAAAAAGAAATGATGCCAAGGCGTAAAAGCGTAAAGGCCGATGTTAATCCATGGATAATTATTAAGAACACGTTCAGTGTTCTTTGTGTACGTCAAAATATGTACACGACGCGAAATCGAAATCAGACTGAAGGTCGAAGACTACAGTCGTACACATTTTGGATTCAATGTAGGACGGTATGAATTAGGCTGCCTTTCATTAACCCTCCCTGTAATCATTAATCGCATAATGTAAATACATTCTCTTGTCATAGGTATATATATTATATATACAAATATATATATATAGTATATGTTAACAATAATACATACTATTATGCGAATTATTGCAAAAAGTACAAAAATCCTAGGTGCTATGTTGTTACGCTAGGTTTATCGCGAGCATGAACGAAAATCTCGCGATAATTCTCGTCAATGCCGAAAGCATTCAATAGAGCATCAATATGCTCCGCGTCGTTCTCATTATTTTTATTTTTCATTTTTATCTTTCTTTTCATTCCCCTCGTTATCCACCACCACTTTTCTCTTTTTTACTTCAATTTATCTCTAGCTCGTATCTGCCTGATCTACCTTAGTCTCATTAAATCAGACTTTGCTCCAATATCGTAGCATGGCGAGGAACGTCTCACGCGCATGTGACGTGAATTGTCCACGACAATAGTGATGTAACGTTTTGAAAATTCCTCCCTTGGACAAACCACAGGAGTGTCCGTTTTGCGTCAAGGCTGATGAGATTATTTGCGGAGAGAAATTGAAGAGTAAAAAATAAAAAAAAAAAACGTAGCCATCTTGAGTTTTATCAACTCTTCGCGTATCAATCTTTTCAGTAGCACGAGTCATAATATTCTTCGCGACGATAAATGGTCGCGAAGCGCGATAACTAGTTTATTTCCAGTGCAATCGATGATCCGGCATAATTGAAGCTATTGATTTTTCTACGCGATGCATAATTTTCAGTCGCAATTTCAGTATCTTCTAAATTTTCCTCTTTTACTTATTCATGTACCACCCCACTCACCCGTTAAAATTCCTCTCCTCTTCCTGATCCCTTATCCCCGTCACGCCATTAGTGTTTTCTCGATATATCTATAATTTTATTAGCGATAATTCTCTGAGATCGCGCCTTCTTCGAGATTCCGCGAAGTCTAAAGGAAATCTCAATTAGCCATGTAATTCTCTCGAGATTTAATTAATCGTAAAAACGTGAGATAGCGGAGGACATGGGACGCTGAGATTTCCGTCGGTATCATTTAAATTTACCGATACGATCCGGCCGAGCCGAAATCGTTCGCATTGTTTCTATTATTTTATTTTAGTATATTTTTTTGTCTGCTTTTCGATCGTGAAGAACGGAGTTTGTTGTAAAATCCCGTGTAAGTTGGCGGTTCACTTTTGTCCAACATTCGTTTCGGGCAGATTGTGCTGACCGACGCTGTAACGTATAAGTAGCATGGCGCTTGGATAGTCAACGGACAGAGCATATATATAGTCTATGGAGAAAAAAAAATGAAAATTGAATATGAATATACAAATCGACATTGTGCAACAGCCGGTTCGCGAATGAATTTGCGCGCGAGACAAATACTTTTTTTGTTCCCCTTTATCCAGTCAAAACCCGTACTGTTCTATTATAGTTGATACAATACATAATAATAATAACAAATTCTTATTATTACACTTCGTAAATCATACATATTCATAATTGCATTATTACGATAAATAGTGAAAGAAATAATTAAAAAAAAAAAGAAGAAAAAAAAACAATTCTCAATGGATAAACCCTGCTCCTGTATGCAGGCAGAGGTCCGGAATGCAAGGAGGTCCTTTTTCTTTCTTTTTTTTTTCTCTTTTTCTTCTGATAGATCTCTCCATCTTTCTACAATCTCAATAATTATAATTGTTAAGTAGATCCAATTGTTGAAATGTTCAAAACTTTGTGTTATGCTCTGTTCCAATTCTGTCAATATAGAATTCGTTATCAGCAATCATTGTTCGCGTCGTTTAAGGAATGGAGGCGAGAGATCTTTCATGATTTTGTAGTAGTAAAGACAGAACATAATAATAAAAGGATATAAAGATTAGACACAATACAATCATTAACTATTGCTCCAATGTAACGGCAGACACACATTACGACGTATGCTCTATTGTAATATTACAATATAATAAGGATCCCACCTAAGATTAAAAAAAAAAAACAATGTAATAGTCTACGTTTTTCATACACACTCAGTTACTATATTTACCTAGCATACGAAGCTACAATAATACATAATATGTATCTTACTTACTTGCTCCGCTTGGAATACATTTGAGGTGCGCGAGTAAAAAAAAAAAAATAAAAGATCCAGCCCTTATGAATATTATGGCTGCGACCAGTGCCGTCGACTTGAAATGTATATTCAATTTGAACAGGATTGTATTACAAATAAATACGATATTTGTGATGTTCGATTTCTGTTAATTAACGGTTCACGCGATGCGCGCAAGACTTTGTATTGGATCTTGGTATATAGTACGTTGTTTAAGACTTTAAGGTGATTGCGCGAATTATTTTTAATCCCAAATAAGGACAAAGTTTTATTTACGTCTCATAATCATATTTGTACAAAAAGAAAAAAGGATCGTACTTCATTACCTTCATTTAGTATACGATCTGTTTTATTTTCGCGGAGTAAAAAAAATCGATCCTCCATCATTTTGTTGTTTTCTATTCTTATTTCGACTCTTTCCTCTGAACATATTCATTCTTCTTATTTCAGCTACGATACTACGAATATCACGCGATTATCGAACGATACGTTGTACTTGTGCGTGAATTGACATTTGGCCTTGAGTACGATTAACCACTTAACTAGAAATCACGTCTACCCGACACTCAGCTATCTGGTGGTCGACAATTGTTTTGCACGTTTGGGAGACGTGCAAGGCGCGCTGACTTTTCGTTTAAAGATTGTTTGTCGCGGGACAATTTGGTCCTGCACGATCGCCAATTAAATGTCAGGTTAAGTGATTATTAATATTTAAATTAGTCGAGAGAATAAAAAGATTGCTACCGATCCTACGATTACAATGACATTTAATTGGTATTCGTACACGTCACGAAATCCATCAGTGACGTTTTTTACGTATTATAATATGACCCTATTTAAGCACGTCGCGTTATCAAAATTATTGAGAATTGTCCCATCCATATATAAATGCGGAAGGCAGAGACGAGAAAGGACAGAAATAAATTTCACTCGATTAAATTTACATGAATTATTGGATTCTCCAAAATTAGAACGCTATCCTATTTGAAATAATCATCGAATCACTTTAATCGAATCATCATAAATCAGTATCTACGGCTTCAGTGCATATTAGTGTTTTATTATTTACGAGTTACGTAGAGCGACGTACTCCCCGTGTGCATTTGCCAGCTTCATCTCGTGCTATAGGGTCTCGCTTTCTCACTCCTTTGCTTTATCTCTCTCTCTCAATCACTCCGAACCGTCGTGAACATTCTGAACCCTTCTACCAAGCAGGACAAGTTTCGTTGCCGTTTTCACGTGTCGTTCACTCCTTTTACCTGCTCCTACCTTCACAAGCGTCTAAGGATTCTCTTTGTGATACTTTTTTTTTAAATCATCTTTTCCCACTGCCCATAGTAGAATCCTGTGTTCATGTATTTCTCTTCCTCTTGGCAACGCCATCTTGCCGACAGGTCAGGAATTATGGGAAGAGTTTGAAATGTTCGATCTCGAGCAGGAGAGAGAGACAGGTAGCCGCACAAGCAGGCAGGTAGGTAGACAGGTAGGCAGCCAGGCAGGTACAGAAGTGAGTGTCCACTTGGTGTTCGTACGAGTGCAACGAGTTTTGGGACTGCCGATTTTTTTTTCGAGTGACGCGTATACTCGGTAATCGAGTATCGTGTTACTTTTTACTGAATTGTCCTGCGCCTCGTCTATTGGAGACATCCATGTTACTCTTCCTTACTTATGGGACGGTCCTTGGTCCCAGGGACTTTTTATGGTACCGACTGACCTGTTCGGGGGACATGTGAATACGTTTGGGCCCAGCCAGTGCACAGAATGGCTTTTCTGTGTCCAGTGCGTATACGTCGTGGAAAGAAGAAGAAACGTACGTTACATTAACTCTTCTTGAGATTATTATTTTAACCAACCTTCCGTTCAATCTCTTTCAATTATTTTAGAGATTCACGATGGGATTCTCGTGGGTTTCTCTCTGCATTCTTAATTCTTTTAATATCTTTGACGAATCGATTGACTCTTTCGTTTTTTTACTTTTAATTATTCGTTCCTTTTGTTGTTTCTTAGCCGGTGTCCATAGCTTTAACCTCGAAAAGGATGGAGTTGGAGTCGGCGGTGTAGGACTTGGACTGGGGACCAGGGTACCTCTTCCTCCAGGACGTATCACAGGAAGTGCCAGTATCGAAACTCTAGTTAGAGTTGGCATCGAGAAGGAAAATGGTCTTTCTCCAGATAGCAAGATGGTTATCGTTCATGACTTTACGCCATGCGTCGATGATGAACTTCTAGTGAAGAGGGGTCAGGTTAGAAAGAATCATTTATCTAAATGGTTCATTAAGAATTTTATTCTATAAGTAAAAATTGTATTGCGTATGACTCTTTAGCAGAGTCTTATCGTATATCGTTTTATGTTAAATGGGTGGAAGTATCACAGTATACTCTTTCATCTGTTCTAGGTCGTAAATGTCTTGTACAGAGAAAATGACTGGGTTTACGTGATAGCAACTGATACTAGAATGGAGGGGTTTGTACCACATTCTTACTGTGCCCCATATACGTCACAACTGGCGGAATCGACCCTCGCGACACTTATGAATAATGTCAAAAAGAAGCTGCCGCGTTCGAACGATAATGACACCGATCTGTCCACCGCATCTCGCTCCCAGAATTTGGATGCTCAACAAACGGATACTGGTTCTGCGTCCGATTGCGAAAGTTATGCGAGAAACACTACCACGGCTGATGTTAATGTGAACCGCTCGAACGTCGCGCAGTCACAAAATTCTGTACAGAGTACACCGTTGCAGCCGGATGTTCATCCATTCTTCAAGGTTGGCGGAAGATTGATTTATCTAGTAGCGGGATAGCATATTGTATAGCTGTCAAGATCGTTTGACATAAATTGAATATTCGACAGGATCCGTCAGCAGGAAGGTACATTGTACTGTACACGTTTGTGGCAAGGGACGAAAACGACGTGAGCGTGGAGAGAGGAGAATTTGTGACTGTACTTAATAGAGATGATCCTGATTGGTTTTGGGTATTACGTCATTGCGATGGTAACGAAGGATTTGTACCTTCTGGTTTCGTTTATCCAGGACATGTTTTGCATTCCTATACGACCACGGCGACGACTACTACGACGACCACGACAACTGCCAGTGATCCTCATGGATTAGGTAATACTAAGTTTTCTTTGGTCAGTCTCGTTTCTTCAATTGGGTCTTTTGTTGCTTTTTCACAGGTACTACGAATGGAAATTTAACAGGAGGCGAACAACTGCAACAAAAGGATTTGCGTGATTTTCGCGATGAGACTAGTGGCACTGAATTAGTTGTGCTTTACGATTACAAGGCGCAGGCGCCAGATGATTTATCCGTAAGACGGGCAGATTGGATTTACGCAGATTTAGGCAATCAAACAGTCGACGGCTGGCTTTGGGCTTACGCACCGAAGACACGAAAATATGGTTTCATTCCTAAGGCATATGCCCGACCGCCAGCCATGACCAGCTTATGAACCCATCAATGATATTATGATATTTTGACTTTTTTAATCTTTTATACCTATTTTCTATAAATACATTATGTTTATAGCGTATACTCATAGTTTATTTGTTCGCTTCGAGGATGCGTGTTTCGCGATAAAACTGAAAAAAAAAAAAAACTGACGTTGATGATGCTGATCAATGGTGTATCCTGTCCGCAAGCGATATCGATTATGTGAATATCAATGAATGATGACATTCACGTTCAGATTGGTACAGTCAGAAGTGATATGATTGATAAGACCCTCGTGAAGAATCACGCAATCGCCGCTCAAAAATACTTCTCGTGGCTTTTGAGCAGTTCGTAAGGAATTCACTGGTCCTGTGTAGGTCAACGAACGGAATCCTTCATTATCGATATTGTCCACTGCCTATAATTTATACAAAAAATATCCAATTAATTTTCTTATTTATTTCTTTCTTTCAAATCTTAACAGAATATTTAACTTACTTGTATACTGCACTTTAGGGGTCCTGTATTATTACCAATATCCAAACCAGCTACCCAGGCAATTATCACGTCTCCCTCGTCATGACCTTCGCCACATGCGTGACCTTCATTATGGCTACAGTACCTACTAGTACTATGCAAACGGGCAGCAAGGACCGGTAGCGGTAGTCTGTTTTTGTATTTTTCTTGAATTTGTCCACTGTTAAATAGTCGTGTAGTAGGGCCGCTGTTTTTTTTTTTTTTTTTCATCAAAAAGCCCATAAACGTTCAAGAAAGAAAATAAAAACGAATAAATCGTAAAGTTTAACGTTCGGTATCTGGGTTACTTACGACAGTTTTCCGGATACCAGCAAAAGTGCCAGACATCTACTGGAATCGCAGGAAAGCGCAGTAAAACTGACAATTAAGGTGCTCTTGGCTCCAGGTTCTACACTGAGAATTGGTACTTCCGGATGATCGAACAGAAAATGATGGGTCAAAGATGAAAATGCTACGTTCACCGCGCAGTCCAATCGTGGGCAGCGAATCGGACGTCGAGAACATTCGGAAATTCCTTGACTGCCAAGTTTCATTTGAGACGACGATTCGTGTTCTTCGTTTTTAATTATACTACAGTAGCTTCTCTGTTGTCTAGTCTCGTTGATAGTTCGCCTGTCACGCGTATCCGTCAAATCGGTTTCCCAATCGGTCGTAGAATCGGCGCCGTGCATCGCATGGCTGTAACGTGGCTGCCGTTTTTTCGGCACTGGTTTTGGAATTGATGGATACCCTCTGACCCATGGATTTATATGATAATCGTACAAGTTAATTCGTGACGTAGCATTCTGTACTTCGTATGGATTATTCGATTTTTTAACGCTTGTATTACTCTCTCTGGAGCAACCGGAATTCGAGCGCTGTGATTCCACGTCGCACAGAATGCAGCCCACGTCTGAAATTGTTAAAAGTCATATAGGACTGGGTACTTAGGTTAGGAAATTGAAATCTCTCAAGATATTACGTATTGATTCGTTACCTGATCTTATTGCAAATTTTTGTATGCATCTGTAACAGAGCAAATGTCCCTGAGAGCAGGCTAGAGGCTCGAATTTATTGGAAAAATCATCAGGATTCCCGTTAATTGCTTCAACGTGACAAACAGTGCACAGACTGCTCCTTGGGTATCTTAAGATTTCATATTCTTTGTATTTTCTCTCTGTCTCGTCCTCGTCCTCATCCTCTTCTACATTTACTATATCCAGTTTTTTCCTTTCCTGTACAAGTCACTCATTGGTCGCGTTGTTGATGTGAGAAATCCAAGAAAAAAAGAAAAGGTAAGAAATAGGAATTTGGTACTTTGTGACTGTTGACAAAATTTTCATTCGTCCTGGAGACACGGTTGATTCCCTCCATTTCGTTTTAATGAATTTACATGCGACCCACGAGACACGTGAAATTTAAAAATAGGCTTTGATCAAATATAACAATCGATTATTGATTTCCAATTTCTTTACACGATAAAACGTCAAACAGTTGGATGATTCAGAGCAAAACATCTTATGTGGAATTTTTAATTGCCCGCATATTTACCGCCACGCGTCTATCGGTTGTTCCCTTATGATTACGAAATCGACGAATGACGCGCACGTTATTTGCACCTTGTTTTATGATCCGCGACAATTTATTCCCACGAAATTTACCAGATACGAAATGTCGAACTTTTACGATCTTTTGAAGAATCACTAACGTGGCATCTTGACGGTGAGAAAAAAAAAACAAAATTCACGAAATTCGCGATGAAATTACAAGAGTCAAGTGAGCATAGACGGGTTATCAGTTTTGGAATAAGATAAAGATACAAAAAAATTTCTTTCTCTCTTTTTTCTTTTTTTTTTTAATTCGGACAAATAAATATATGCTTTAGAATTAATACGGTTTGCAATCGCATAAATACGATAGTTTCATGCAGATGATTAATGCAGCCTGCTTCTTCATAATACGTGAGCAGTAAAATACGACTTATTTAATTACTGCCGTATACGGGAAGTTCTCTTCTCTCTTCTCGTCTCGCCACTAATTCCTCCAGTGGTAAAATTTCGGTTTTTGCCCTGAAAGATTAAACAGTTAGCGTAAAGTGGTTTCTCGTGTTACTCGTAAAAATAATATATTCCTAGGCTGCCGACGTTTTAATAGCTCTATTTGAACGAATTAGTAAATCAAATAATTATTATCCGGAAGGTAGGACGTTACCTGTAGCCACGTGTATCCGCCGTATAGGAAACACGTACTATTTGATTATTTTTGTAATCCGTGTAACCATATTCGCCGATTACAGTTCCATTCTCGAGTCTCTCTTCGTTTCTGTATTGTTCGTTTCCCGACGGATCCACGACGTTGTCGTAACCGAATGCATAAGTGCCGCGACCCTGTTTGGACAATTTTAGTTATTATTGTATCTCATGATATTTTTAATAGAGCAATAGCACGTGAAAGATTGTTGAAAAATTGGAAAATTGAATAAAACTTAATAATTCATGGCTGCCAGGTCTATAAATCTGTGACAAAGTGTTGATCGAGCGTGTCCAGAGAGAAGTGTTAATTAATTAACGGTACGACTAGGTCACTTCATTAACATTTTATTGGTTTTACTTGCAAGACCGTTTGAATATTATGCGATTCTTCAACAAATTTACAAAATGATGGATGTAAGACAAAATCGTTTCTTCTGAAGGAACCTGATATGGATTGAATTTTAGTTCGATAAATTAAGAATTTTATACATTTTATTTCTATGATTTGCATTCATCTTTTTCTATCAATGTTCATCTAGTGAACGAATACGTCTTTCCTTTTATCATAGAAGTTGGATCGAAGCATGAGAAACGTCTTTGCGAGTACGTTTCAATAATTTGACGTACCCAGAAAAAAAAATATTTCTCACGACCTCGCATTTTGCAATAGTTAAAAAAAACTCGAAATAATAACACGTTACGTTTGGCTCACGCAAGTTGTACGCCGACCAATCGGCCAGAGATAGACGTGGCTTCCTTTCTTGAGGTTCCTCAACTTCCTGGAACGTTGCTGCTTCTTCGACGCTCTTGTAATTAACTAGATTGCTCCCAAGAATCGATCTTGGAGCAGGCGAATCGTTATAGAAGGGCTGGACCACACGGCCTCCTGTCGAACTCACTAGGAAACCCAGACAACACTGGAACGATACCTTTTCTGTTTATCAAAATAAAAAATGAATCCAAAATTCAAATATCGAACCAAGAAAAAAAGATATCAATGACAGAAATCCGTAACAGGTAACCCCTTGAAATGAAAACTACCTAAAAACGTATGCCTCGCGACAAAGACCATAATTTATTGAAATATAATATAAAGAGATCAAACAACAACAAAAAAACAATATAGAATCAACTAATCACTTTTGTAATTCACAATTTCTCAGTTACAGAGCCAGTTATCTTACGATAGTAACGTACCACCTTGATTGTCAGGATCATCGCGGCATTAAATCGGCACGTCATGAATAGTCGACGATCGATAAGTTACAAATAGCCGTGTACAATGAATATAGAAAAGTTATATAAAATGGAATATCCCAATCACCTAGGGATTTTAACGACTAAACGAACGAGTTAAGAATCACAACAGACACGGTCACTACCAAAGAGTCCAAAGAAGACGCTAACTCTACTCCGGGAGAAGCTGATCCTGGTTGTACACAAGAAAGTAAGAAGTGCGGTGTATATTATATCCGTAGTCCAGAGGCTCCGACTCCCCTCCAGTAAATTCGCCAATTTAAACAGTCGAACGAAATAAATTCCCACGTACATATTTGTCGGTCCTTCTATGCGAACCCATAACTGTGTCGGCTTTTACAAGATATCATGCGGGTCCATTCGTTTTCCATTCATGCTCAGCGATTCTTCCTTGGCAGAAGAGCACGGAAGACAGGTCAGCGGCTCATTAGCGTTATTAATTATCTAAATGACAGTTTCACCAGTAGGCGGTTGGCACTTAAAACACTGAAGTGGTAAAGAGACCTTTTTTTTTTTATTTGGCACAAAAAATAACACATTGATGTATTTTGTAATTAGGTTGAATAAAAAAAAAGGTTAACGTACTCACGACTATTAACTTTTCTATGATGAAGGTAAGAGTTAAATAAATTTGTATTGTTAGTATTGACTGTGAACAAACGTTAACGATGCCTAATATTTGTATGGTGGTTTCCGCATGTAATTTTCTTTATGTAAATTCCGTTAAATTCTCATCGTAAACTTTTTCTTGTTTTTTTTTTTTTGGTCGGGATTCGCAGCATATAGTCCGTATACATTAAAGATAAAGGTCTTGACGCACTATCGAATTCATGCTGATGGTTTTAGGCTGGCTGTGACAGGACGATTGAATTATGGGCTATAAGAAAGAGATTTGCCATAGCTGCGAATGTGTTTCGATGAGTAGGGCGTGGGCTGAAATTAAAGGATTGTATAGCCAGTACCCGCATAATCCATCGGGTTAACTGTATAAAAAGGTGCTCTTTCACCTTGCGGCTCTTTCGAATAGCCATTTTTAAAATTGCTCGCAAATCAGTTTGCCCGGAGCCGAAGAGAAATACATGGTAATAACCAGTCCATCACTCAAGATAGATACGAGCGATGCAAATGAAATTATTTTAAAATAACGTTTGCGAATTTTCTCCGAGTCCCACGTAAATATATGGATTGACGTAGCTATCGGTACAAGTTCAGTAAACTCGTTAGGGATCGTAATATGGAAAATGACATAACGGCGCGTGTTATTCACTGCTGCTGGTATTAGGATTAGTTGTGATTTTCGAATAGAAAGGAACATAAGTCTTTGTACGTGAGTAGGAAAGATGAAGTATTAAGATAAGACGGAAACAGATTCCAGGTCAATTATGAAAAATCAGATTTCTTATCTGTATAAGAATGTCGTATTATTGTATAATAAATAGAGGATCTTCGCCATATTTGAATTCTTGAGAATAGCTGCTTCAGCATAGATTTGCTTGGCAAAACTCTGAATTACATTTCTTTTTTTTTTTAATAAATATCCAAATTCATTCTTTTCACATTAGTTTTCTTTTATTTTTTTTCATTCTGTCTTCACGAATTTGCGCGAAGGTTGATAAACAATAATATTTCCACATCCTTTTTTGTTATGCAAGAGTTTTATGTTATCACCGTTTCTTTCTTTTTTGTTAATACTTTTCTTTTAATATTCTGTCTCCCGAGGAACGCGATAACAAATGACACGAGTATTCGTTCGTTTAGTTCCGTGAGTGCTAAAGTAAGTCGGTTATAAAAAGCACAGTATCACATAAAAATAGTCGTGAACGCTAGTCGCGGATATAAAGTCACTTTGTACATGCGAGGATACTAGCTAAATTAAATCGATTAAGGAATTGTTAGAGAGATCGATTGCCGAATCGTGGGAGCGATATATACTGAATAAAGAGATAAACAAAATGAAAAGAAGGAGGAATTTAATCGAAAGAATTGTGCGCGGCGATTCGAACAATCGGTAATTTTGATTCGGATTCATTTGAAAGATCTATCTATGCCTTGTGTCTACGAAGTTCTGCGGCTTCGTAAAAACAATAATTAGTCTATCTACAAGTTACTAAAGTCTAATATAATAATATCAATGTTAGCCAACAATAGCTTTTACAAAATTATATATATATATAATTTTACAAAATTATATATATATATATATATATATATATATATATATATATCGTATGAATGAAGATAGTTATAAACACTATGAAATAAAACGTAGTTCCTTTAGTGTAGAGACTTTTGTAAAATCTTAAATAATCGTCATTTCGTTTCTCTTGAAAAATTCGTTATATTTACTCTGGCAAGAGATGTTAGTTATTCATCATGCAAAGCAACGAGAGACGGTTACCAGTGACGTCACTGGGCTCCCAAAAATCGCTAAGTATAACCTTATTTACTCGTACAATGAGTTCGTCGTTGAAAATTGCATTATAGAAAATGCCTTTCGCGAAAATAAATTCACATTAAACGTTTCTAATATCGCGCAAAGCCTCGTCTAAATTATTATTGATGCTACCTGAATACAACCAAAAGTAATAAGGCCAGCGAATTTCGAGAATACATCGTTAATATCGATTGGCGTTTACAACGCTTTTTTTTACATAAAAAATGGTTTTTTAGTTGAGCCGTTATTAATTAATATCACTCGTTCACATCTTTAATTCGCACACTCTGCACGTGCGCGAGATTAATTAATCTTGACCTCGCGCGTAATCATTTACTCATAATATTAATTGTTCATTATATAAAATCTTGTGTATTGAGATTATAATCGTTAGAGCCGAATTGGCTAGTGTTAAGTAATGTACTGCTTTAAAATTCGTTCGTTATTCGTATGCGAGTATCAAACGTCTCTAGTAGGATTATGCAGGATCATTGTACCAAGCCGGGACGAGCGAGTGGAATAAAAGTTGATTAAAAAGAAAAAAAAAAAAATTTAATCATTAATTCGAGACGCATATAATATTGTACGTAATCGTTACGCATTAGGACCATTACTCATAACCTTAACTTGCCTTGGTCCCTTTTAACTTCTAACAGATTATTCTCATCTTCCTTGCTCTCTATTATGATTTCTGATTCCTCATGAGATCCTCGCTCGTCCTTGACGACTCGTTTTAAGCCCGGAGGCTACTTAACGTAAGATCATTTGTAGGATTTCTTTAGACAGAAGCTATTTATCACAATTGTAACCCGTTGACATTATCCGGAGGCTATTTTATTTCTTGGAACAATCCTTGCTCCAGTCAGAATTCTCGCAGTTGACAAGATTCTGTCTGGCGCTGGCCAGCTTATCCACGCTGACGGTCTGAATGTTACCCAGTGACGTGTTATCCAGGAGTGTCTTGAGATTTTGTTTCTCAGCGAGATTAATCATACTGCAGCTTCTGTCCTTGGGCATATTGTTCACCGTTGAGGGTTCGAATATGGCCAGTAGTGGCAATTCCTTGACGCTGGATGTCCTAGATCTTGATTTTTGTAACCCAGGACACTCGAAGAAACCCTCGCTGAGATTGTTGCTCGCGAATCTGGACGGTCGCGAGGTAGTCGGGTTCCACGTCTTAGTAGGACTCGAGTCTACGCTTCGCGAGCTCAGATTTTCCAGTTCTTCATATTTTTGTACTTGATTTCTTGTATCTCGTTGATTCGCTACTTTCACAGACGATGGAGTTGTTTCTTCCCGAAACGTTGAACTCTGAGTGTTTGTTTTGATCTCGTCATCCAAGACTGGATGATTCTGATCGGAAATGTAAGCTGTAAAATTTTCAATGAAGTCATCAATATCAGCGCTTGATTTATCCACTGAGATAATTTTCCTCGTCCTCGACGGTTCATTTTTCTCGATTTTATTCACGTTTTCCATGTTATCGCTTTTAGTGGTTCGAGAGTTCAAATTTTCGAAAGAATTTTGAGATTCTTCTTGAGCGGCGAGGTTTTTCTTTGTTGTTTCACCGGGTACTACTTTCTTTAGCACTGATTGTGTTGGCATTCCTTCGACTTTTCTTCGACCGAAATTGAAGCTCGCCATGTTTACAGGACTGTTGTTGAGCGATTTTGAAAGACTATTTTTTAGTGCCAGTTTCGATTTATTCAAGATCGAGTTAATAGGACTCTGCGTTAACGATTGCCAACCAGGATGATGTGGTTGCGAGGAGGAGTCAGTCCTTGCGAAAGGCATCTTAAAAATGTGAATTTCACTAGGTAATTTGGCGTGCTCGATTTCTTCATTACTTTCAGACTTTTCCTTGGGGTCAACCTGTTTCTTAACGCTATCACTTTCCCGCTTCGGCACATCACTCGCGTCTCCACATTCTCGATAATCACCGTCCATATCTTTGAAATTGGCTTTTCTTATCGGAAGATTATTTAACTTTTCCATACTAGCCTGCAACTCCAATTCCCACTGACTGGAAGTAGATTCACTGCCGTCGGCCGAACGGCTGCTCAATTGATCCATTTTCTGCCTCAATTCAAAAACATCCTGAAACATTAAAAACAAATGAATTATTCCTGAAAGTCCAATCGCGATAAATACCATCAATAATAAAGATCAATCTGATATATAATATTGACCTCAAAATCTCGAGTCCTGTCGTCGACATCAGTCTCGTTGCTACTTGCTAAAGAATTAATTCTACTGACATTGAGTTTATTTAACTCCGCCTGGTAGTTTAGACTTTCCGGCGGACTAATTAATTCAGCACCAACACCCGGCTCCCGCGGTCCATTAGCGACTATGTCTGAAACAATCAAGTAATATGTTAAAGCAAAACAACATAGAATTTTGTCAATTGCAACTAGCAATTCTGTCACTGATAATATAAGACTACCGTAATCTCGTCGCTGCTGATGTATCTGGTTACTTATTTCCTCCAAAGCCCTCAAACTCGCGGAGTAATTATGCTTAGCTTCCTTGACCCCTTTCTGTAAGAACTCTACCCGCTCCTTCTGCGTGGCCAGCATCTGATCGCACTGAGCCAGCACCTCAAAATATGGTCTAGCCTTTATAATCGATCTACGATATTTTTCCTCCAGCTGTTGGACCTTCGTCTCGGCATCATGAACGAGCATTGCTCTACGATGATGTTCTCGACCGCATTCAGCCTTCTGATTCTCCGCATCCATAACCTGTTTGAAACAAATGCATTTATTGATTTAATATATTTCACACAGTACGTAAAGTACTTGCGCACTACGTCTCATAAATCCCCAGCTGTTTGAATAACTTAGTTTAACAATCCTTGAACTAAATATGACACAGGTGGGGATACCTAAATTAAATGTGCAAGTCGGCAATTTCCTCGTGGATAATTGCAAGGGGCTAATCATAATATACAAGGTAGCTAGCGAACGTTTGTGTTCGTATAGAAGCGTAGGCTCAGGCAAAATGAATTACTCTGTGAATAAATATTGTTGTGCGCGCAATACAAAATAGTTGTTAATAACACTTGCAGTGCAAGTTATTTATTACAATAAATAAATAAGTACTTTTGCCATTTCTTAAATCTTGATATCAAGTGAACAGATTCTCCACGGCACACAATACACTCTACTTGTTGGAGTACAGCGGGAAGCTTCAACTAATTCTCACAGTCTCTGATGAAATATAGAGAAGGGAAATGCAGACGATCATTGTTCGAGTTAGGATTGAAGATAGTCTCAAGCATGCGAGCGTAACGTGACTTAGTGGTACTCGAGAGCTAAACTACAATGGCCACAATAGACAATAGTATCTTAGAGCTTGAGTAAATACGTTCATCATTGTGGAACATTGAGACGCAATGCCGTCGATAAATAATAAACTGTGATACCGTTATAAATGCGTGATTTATTTCTTTTTTTCTTTTCCTTCAAAATGAGGATTTTCATAGATAGGAAGGAAGCATGCCTCTGCGGGTACAGACTTGTTTCCACGTCACAGATGATGACTGGTAGAAAATAAAGTTGATGAAATCGTGAATCTATTTAACCAGCGGATATCCGAAATCTGATAAAGGCTTTTTAACAGTATCCGGTTTCTCTTCATTATCAGATTCAATTCACTATTGCATCGAATTGGACTTATGCGATTGAATTGCATGTGTATATAAGGTCAAATGCCAAGGTGCATAAACGTCAACGTGCTTCGATCGCGTTAATGATGTTGACAATGCGTTAGGGCTTTAGCAGGTTGATTAGCATCCATTGATAATTCTGTGAACTGATCGAGTTATTGGCTAGCTTGGAATTAACGGTTGACTACGATCCATGCATATTAAATTGCTGTTAATGACAAGCAGCGAATTGGAGTAGCGTCGTCGTGAATAGTCCCCGTTAGTCGGCAGTAACACTGAATATGTTAATCATATGATTGGTCATCGGATCGGGATTACTTGACGTGAAACTTGCTAAAGCAAGTTATTTACTTACTTTGATGGTCGCATGATTGAGCATGTCTTGCCATGCTTGATCGAAGTTCCACTCGTGCTGATGCGACATAAACCTGGCTTCGGCCAGAGTGACAGTCTCTTTCGCGGCAGCGTGAATCTCGCTGGCTCTTTGAAAAAGCTGAGCCTGGTGCTGACATTGCACCTGAAGATTTGTAAAATAAAATTAATAGAGCCATAATCGGTGCTTCGCTCGATGGTGACAGCCATCGTTAGCAATAGCTCAGGTGATTTTTGTTTGCCAATAAATATTACTGACGCGAGCTTGGCGGGCTTCTTCTAGAGCTTCGTAATAACATCGTGACTTCTCTATACAGCTGGCCCCTAACTTGTTTGCTATTTCCTTCAGTCGTCTTGTTGAATCGGACAGCAGTTGTCTAAAAGCTGTGTGAGCTTCCTGAAAGGCAAATATTACAAACGCATTGTACCGTATCCTAGATTGGTGCTTGGGGCTCACATACTCTTCTTGTTCACGTTTCTTTGTAAGAATAGCTGACTCTTCAGAATGATTTATCTTATTAACACGTGCATCGTTTGTAAACATAAGATTGCGAGAAGCATTCAAGCACGTAATACTGCTTACTAAAGGAATAGCGTGAAACGAAGAGGAGCACAGAGAACATAGAGCAACTGCAGTAACTATTGCTTCTACTCACGCAGCTTACTGTTTATTAAGATATGAGAAATATTCGTGCTTTTTAAAAAGTCAAGACTCTTTTCAAGATATTCTAAGTAGAACCTCATGTATGGAAAAGGTTGTGCCAGCCACGCGTCAAGATGTTTCGAGACATAATACATGCAAATTACAAAAGATTACAGATATCCTTCTGATGATTGTGCTGCGTTCGTGCGGATGCCTTGAGAGTACAGTGGTGGGGAGAGTACAGGAGAGTGAATGCCAATGCACAGTGCATGTGCATTGTCTGGTTTACTTTTATGGTAATACTTAACGATGATATGAATTGTTTTTACATTGATAAATAACGTACATCCAATTCAATTTCGAGTTTGTTTATCTCGTCCGTGGAATTGTTCAAATTCTCCAACTCGATCTGAAATACAAGAGAAAAGTTGATTTTATAAAAGGATTCCTATAATTGCGAAGACAAAATTATATCTGTAGGTCTTTTTGTGATGTATTTCAATACTCTTAATCTCGTAAAGTAATTAGTATTAACACTGCGTACATTACTCAATGAATAATAAACGATTTTGGTATATGACTCATATTAAAATAATTACTATTTAATATATATGTTACCTGCATTATTATTTTAGTTGCTATGACAAACATTACATTGCATTAATGTTGTTATATTAGCAGGATATTTTTAAAGAAGGATATAATGTGCCTCGGAGCATTTAGTTTTTAAAGAGTTATTGATTAGTTAATGTTTAATTGCCAATTAATAGAATCATAAACTGAGATAAATAGCTTTGTAAGTATTACAAGTATGAGTAATGTGTACGGAATACTTAAAGTATTGATATGAATATATTAAGTCATTCTATAAGAATTTCTTAACACAGAAACAAATATGATTATCTTTCTTTGGTTCGGAACCCAAAGCGAAGAAAGTGAAACGAGAGAAAGCAGATAAACAGGATGAAGTAAAGTATGAAATGAAATAATAAATGAAACGCGAGTAAAAATAAAATTCTCTAAACATAAGAGGAATGACAATGAACTCCAATGACAAAACAATGATTTGACACTCCAATCAGTTATAAGAAAATATATTAGACAATAAAAAATGTTTTCAAAAATAGCAAGTGTAAACGAAGTGGGACAAAGTGCCAGGCCGTGTCAGGTGCCTCGGGCGTCCATTAAACTCCTAAGGTACCTAACCTGTTAGTGTTAAGATGCCACCACCCATGTAGAGTAAATTATGAAAAATATAAATACAAACCGCAAATAAACAAAAACCACTATAAATTTACTTCATAGAAATTTACCTGTATACGTGGGTCCAGAGGCCCGTCGGCGTCATCCACGACGTCCATTCTTTATTTTTCAGTGACATTTAACGCCGTCAGCTCATATCAAAGTCGTTTACATCTCCAGTCCAATCAATGGGAACTCACAAAACATAAATCCGTGCTGATCGTTTTACGTAACGATCGTTTTACTCGACAAGGTCAACGCAATAGCCGCATTTCGTTTACATATCGTGAAACGCACGACGTGCTACGCGAGGAAGATGAGTCGAGTCCATTTTACACTTGTGCGTCACTCTGACGCAAAGGTTAGGTGCGTCGCGGCGATGACGGTCGTCTGCAATAGAGTAACTACTATCTTTTTGTTTTACCTAATGTCACCTAAAACTCTATTTACTCCTTTATGAAACACTTAATGACCTGACACGGCCTCAACGGTATACGTAACACCTCCCGAGACCTCGCGACGCGATGTACCACTAGAAACTTTCATGATGACAGATACAGCGGCGGCCATATTGTTTCTATGGCCACGTGACGTACTACGTCAGAGGTCGACGCTCTGGCACGAACTTTGCGTTCGAATTAGTTTAATGAAACTCTAAGGTAATTGAAATTAAGAAAATATTAAGAGTGATTGTTGCTAGGTGTTTCTATTTTCCGTGATATTGAAAATAGAATCTGTCGCATGAAATAAAGTGAACATGATTTTTAGGTGTTTTAAAATAAGGCTTCATGGCCAAGTACGTAATTGTGATGTTCAATAACCTATAACGTATAATCGTAAGATACAGTTTTAAATATTATTTTAATAATCTTCTTGGAATATATATATATATACATATATATATATATATATATGTATATATAGTAAAGTGGTAATCATGAATTCCATCCTATCATAAAAGTCATTATGTATTTTATTTGCAGATCAAATATTAATTGGGAATACCGCACGGATTGCAACAGTGTTACCGCTTATTCGAATGTATTGCCTGTTAGAATACTCGTCCGATTTAAATTCAATCCTAACTCAATTCTGAATGATATTCATGCACCCGGAGGGATTTCTTCTATGAATATACGTAATACGAGTCGTACGTATAACTGTAGCTAACTGAAATTTATGTATTATGATAAACAGCACTTCGACATGATATACGCCATTTAATTAAACAATGCTAATGGGAAATTTCGATCATCTCCCGAAGCACAAATTTCCATTGCCAATGTTTTTTTGCCAAAAATAATGTGTGGTAAATCAATAGAAATCAATCGAAAGCCATTTATTACCTTTAGCAAAAAAGAGCATTGACAATGAAATATTTGGCTATCACCTATATCACAAAATTCTATTTCTATTATTTAAACGTTACATCAAATTTAAAGAACGAGTTATACATTCCATCAAAGTAATAATTTTATCGTTCTATTGTTCCTCGAGCAACAATAGAAACGGATATTGTTTTAATAAACTAAACAAAACTTTTCGCTATACTCGAAGTAAAATTTTCTTGACGAAATTTTAATTTTAAAAACAGACAACGGCAGTTTTCCCATTGTTATAATGCTGTCGATGTATCGAGCGTCTTTTTAAATTTCTTTCAAGAACAAACTTACTTGAATTTGACTCGACTTTCCATGAAACTGAAGTCGAAAAGATTAATGAACAAAGCTTTTCTCAAGGATTGGCATCGTAATCCGGTTTGTTACTTTACGAAGACAAGTTTTAGCACCTTGAAGGACTTTTCATCCTACCAGATCCATCTAAAGACTTTACTTACAAAATACCCGAAGAACTATCTATGCTACAGTTTACATTATAATTTTACTTGTAGTCTGATATACGGTAGTTGAACGTGTAGTACATAAATTTCGTATACTGACAATTCTCATTATTATTATTGCGATACTGTTGCAACACGGGATGCTGGGGGTTGATTTCTCGTTTGATATACATATATGTTTATACAGTTTATATATATTACAGATTCTCATAGATATCCCATTACGTGCACATATGCTGACTGGATCGATTCTAGGTTTTATGAGTCATTCGGATGTAGTATCTGTTGAGAATGATATACCAGGTAGTTCTCTCGTAGATGTTCGCCAACGATAACCAACGCCTTATCGAAAACTCTGTGCTTTGCTTATTTAGATGCCCCTTGTCAGAGAATATGAAAAAAATGCTTTTACAGCAGCATAAAAAACGTTATGACAATTAATCGTTAAAGTACAAACTAGTGATATATATTTATATAAATACTTTCCTAATGGTATTATCAGAATTGTTTAATTCCACCCTATACTATATTAACCTCAGTCATTATTTAGAAATACCAGTAATAACTTATCTGTAAAATTGTTATTGTTTATCGGATTAATTATTAGCAGTGTACTCTAGTTTGAATTTCCATAAATTAAGGATATCGCGTATCCGTAACGTTAAGCCGAATTTTCAAGCTAAGGCGAAGTTATCGCTCGCGTGAAAATGTCACGAAAGAAATCTCATTATCGTGAAGACACGTCGAGAGAAGGGGACGTTTTGTAAAATACGGGTAAGAACGTAGTTCCACGAAATGACGTTCCGTTTAACGTAAGGAGAAGCGAAATCTCTCCACGAGCGATCGGTACGTGTACACTTTGCGAATTTCATAATCTTTCAAATAGTATTTGTGCGAAACAAGGCTGTTCGCAGAATTTGTAACTATTAACTATGAAATATTATTATGGTATGCATTCACTATCTCGAACTCCTTGGTAACATCGTAAAACCTTCTTCGGGAGTATTTTGATTTACGTCTTTGTATGTCGTGGCATCGGACTGTGTCTGTTTGTTGGCCGCATTTTGGTTGGAACATCCTGTTCCTGATAACTTCCACCCATTGACCCCTTTCTCCAGCACCCTACTCCCTCCCTCCCATCACCATTCCCCTATATCTCCACTTTACTCAGTCACTCACACCATCCCGTAAGTATAACTCGTAACTCATGCTACAATAAAACTTAGGTTGCTTCCACCACGATGGTAACAAAGGCACGAAGGTTCTCGAAGTGGCGAACAACGATAAATTCTTCCAGCGACGTCGATTGCGCCTGGGGGGTCTTAATTTACACCTATGCATACATTAAATTTACATGGTAAATGCCCGCGTCTAATGGATATTCACCGGAGTGGTATGTAGCCACTCTCGCTTTCGCGAGGGTTTAACGAAGGGAGGCCTCTTATGGTGGTAGGGCAGATAGTATACCCTTCACTTTGAGCTTTCACAACGTTGCTTGACTATATTCAAGTTATGCTATTTGGATGGGAGTCTGGATACGCAAGAATTTTTGTGCGTATTTTGAAATATCCTGATATTTTTGTTGTTGTATAGGGTGACTGTAGAGGGTGCGATATGAACTGGTACAGATTCTTATGGTTGAGGGTGATCGAATATGGATATAATTTTGTGCACCTGGCAAAGTATCGGCATTGTTTGGTGAAAATTCATACCGTAACCCTTAGACGTGAATGTCGATCTCTGGAGTTTTCCAGGAGTAAAACAAGCGATAGCATGGGGTAGAATGTCAGAAAATTGAATAAAGGTGAAAGGGCGGAAGGGACGGATGGTAAAGGAGGGGGTGAGGATATTGACGATGACTCTTCAATATAAAGTACTCGAACCCTATTGATTCCCGATATATGTACCTTCTTATTTCTTGGCGTAAAGCGTAACGCTATCTTGAGAGCAAACCACCCCTAAGGAAAGTGGACTGATATTCGATAAGAATTGCTTCACCCTGCATTTGCATTTTTCTTATATTCTCACTCTCTCCCCCTCTACTCTTGGTATATCTTCTGCTTTTCCATGAAATCCTAACTCGAGCGGAACATCCTGGATAGTGTTCCCAAGGGATGCTGATCGTGTGCAAAATACTCGGTAATTCCCGACGCGCCATTTTTCACACGTCCCTTTTATCTTTACTCAATTGGAATTTTGTCTACTTTGGAAAATTGTCTGATAAATCACAATTCGGAGGACACAGGGTCGATATAAGCAGCCTTTATACCTATGTATTACGATTTTGTATATGAATCTAGACCTACTGCATACAACAGTGCAATTTTCCTCTGTCGTGCAGTATGCAATTAAACACCGAATAAATTGCACATGCCGGTTTGAAGCCGCTTGGTTTAACGCGACTAAACGAAATTTTATTTGTTTTCTTTTTTTTTAACTCAATTACTTTATTTCCGTATGCGTTACTCATTCCCATCGCCATTGGCTTTTCCTGCGAATTCCGGAGGAACGAAAGTGGAAAAGGAACGGGGAAAAAGGGCATGAAAGGGGTATCAATTGAAATTACATCATCGCTAACGATTCGCGGGGGGAGAAAGGGAGGGTCGATACTATATATTTTGGCTTCTCGTAAATTAAGTCCAGTTTTAAAAACCATTACTCCTTTTGCGAGGCATCGCCACTGACGGAAACTTAATCCATTTTTATTTATATCGTTGAAGGGTATATCGATTGAAATTTGTCATTTGTTTCGCTTGTCCTTATATTTCCCGATTTTATGCATGACGGAATAAGAATGGCCGCCATCGGATCGGCGATAATTAAATTTTATTAGCAAGGACGGGACTACGGTTACGGATCGGGTTACGTGATGCGAATAATGGTAAAGGTAGTTTAACTTTAATTTATTTCTTCGGGCTCTAAAGGGTCGAAGGTGAAACGTTGCGCTTTTCACGGAGAAACATCTTCGATATTTCTCTGTGTAATATGGACTTCCTTAATTTTGGATTACGAAGATATTTTCAATCTTGCACATCTGTGGCGACTTGCAAGTGTTTGGAGTACAACCGAACACGCAGGACGTTGCTTGAACTTTTAATATATTCCAGTATTTATTAAAATTTGCTTAGCAAACGAGTGGGGCCCCTCTTTTTACTGGTATCAGAGCCAACTAGGTTTTTACATATATTAAAAAGCTACCCTGTGACCTTCAAACAATAATTAAATTCTTTTATATTAATTATGACGTCTTGGATGTCGTCAAGATTATATAAGGATATTATGGAGTATTTGTCAGGTAAACATTTTCTGTTGTCTCTCAGAAAATTAGGCATTTTATTTTTATGATGTTTGTTTTGATCTCGGAAACTTTAAGAACGTATTGTTCATATTTATTATAATTTACATTTGATATCTCTCGTTTATCTTGTTCATCCGAACTCCGGTAAAGTAATTCAAAGCAGAGATGACGAAACAATATGGATCCTTGAACCATCCAGTCCTTAAAAAACTCTTTAATTAATATGTCATGTATTTCCATTGGCATCGTGACCATTTTTTTTTTTCATGAAAAGTATTGAATTTGGCAATAGAGGATTAAATCAGCCTGAAAAGACCTTAATTATGACGTACGTCTTTTTTTAAATTTTCTTCTATGTTAGTGCTAACTCTAAGGAGGTTAACACCTTCAATCTTATCAGCTTCATGTTTTACAACAGTTTTTCCCTATAAATATGAAAAGCCTCGAATATATTTAGAGTCGGGTGATAAAAGTAAAAAGTATGAAAGTTTGCCGGAATTAACGAAAGCAAAGGATACCCAAGAAATATTTCTTATTTATTCGTCCCTTTCGCCTTTGAATTACTAAATGGCAAATAGCAACGGCAGAAGTAGCCAATTTCATAGAAAAGTTGGCATCTCCTTTCGACGGTTCATCTGCCGCGCACTTACAGACCCTTTTCATTTTTTATTCCCTTACTTATCTTTTCCGACCAAGGGTGAATTCCAGCCGCTAGTTACGTTCTAGATCACTCAGGCGTAAATTTCAGGTCGATCGAGGTAAAAGGTGGAAAAAAGAGGGTAATGGAAACTAAAAGAAAAGAGCCTATTGGACTTGTAAAACTGTTTGCCACAAGCAATATTTCAACGTTAAAACGTTCGGAATTCTTCATCGTCAAAAGATTGCCTCATTAAGGATGTATTATGCGCCTCTCGTAAATCCTCGAAGATACAAGTAAGGTGTCTGATTTAAGTACAGTACTACCTCGTTATAAGCGAATGTTTTTACGGTTAGGACAATAGGATTCTAAGTAATTCGTCGCTCGAGCGTTCTCCCACTACTGCACATCGAGCTTGGGATCACACATGTGTATGTACGTAGTGTGGGTAAGTATCAACGCTCCTCGTTATAAGCGAATTACAGTTACCCCACGTAAGACATGGCCGAGTTCTAGTATTGGTAGATCGGTATTACGCAGTTAGGTGGGGAAAGCTATAAAACTCAATGGTAGAAAAATTCGCTTATAACGAGATAGTACTGTATAACTAGGAGGAAACTGCGTCTTCCTGGCCAGGAAAACATGGTTTATCCCAGAATATCGATCTGCGAAAATCTACGTTTAATCGAACAGTGAGTAACGGGCAATTGGTATTTATTACAATGAGACTTTTTTTTTTATTTTACCTAAAGTCGATACCTTAAGTCCACGTGAAGTCCTTAGGATAACAGTAAGGAAACTTTTTGTTCTTATATTAATACGGAAGAGGATTATTGGTCCTGGAGGCTGGAAAAGTGGATACTCAAGTCACTTGAGAAAATGGAATTCCGTCTTATTAAATATTAGGGCTATAGGGTAGAGGACGTAAGTACTTTCGGTTCTCAAGGAGGCTACAAAACTGGTAAAATAAGATTCAAGTAATTGTCCCATCCTTTTCAGACCGGATGCTACGCTACTCAAAAGAAAGCGAGTCCGTCATTTTAAAACATGACTAATTCGCATTGCGAATCTTTGTACTCGCTGAACCCCATTACGAGTGTAAAGGCGTGAAGAGACTAAATGAAAGGGAAAATTAAACTAAGAGAAGGATGTGGGGTGGGGAACAGGGAGAGAGAAAGGTTTTGAGAAAATGGTCCATATATATTTTTATTCGTTACACCCCTACCAGAGAATGTTAATATGCTGATTTATGCTCAAGGCTCGAAAGCATTAAGATACTTACGCAATTAATTTCTTTCCAGTATTAAACAAAAACATTTTTTGTATCTACTTCATGAAAATTCATATCCTGTGGTCGAGCTTCGCTATGGTGATTAGAGAAGTGCCAATGAGAAACTATGGAAAACTGTTGGTCCATATATAAGTATTTGTTTTGGTTCGTTGATAAAACTGCTAAAAGGTTTATTAATTAGTGGTACAGACTAATCGCAAATTAATCTGCTAATTGACCTTTGCAAAAGCCAATTCTCATACGAGCGGATAAATCGTTTTCTGTATTATATTTTTTCATTGGTCACTTTCTTTATGTTATTGACCATTTCAAGTTTATATGGAAATTAGATTATCTTGGCGAATTGGCTTGATAATTAACTCGCCCGATATTCGCGACTATAGTTACTCTTGTTTGATGTAGTTCGTAATACTCATCCTGGATGCCTATCCAAATGAACCCCGTGAGATGGAACAGACGAAATGGTCATGAAGATGAGATCCGTAGTTGCAGTTCCTTAATCTTTAAACTTGTCATAGGTAAATTTTGCCCACTTTTCTTTTGTATATACATATATATGATCCAATGGAACCGTTATCGGTATTATCATAGAGAGAAGAATATGAAAATTTAGTGTGACAATTGACAAATATTCCGGCGATTATTTCCAGTCGTATCTATGTCGTTATGCTGCTTAGACTGCTTAGACTGCTTAGACTG
>JARPRG010000005.1:2274215-2292033 GCA_031001745.1 Hartigia nigra
CTGCTTAGACTGCTTAGACTGCTTAGACTGACAATAGCAATTAAGCCCATTTTGACCTCTCGATATTTTTGTAATTCTTTCTATATAAATTGAGAACTACATCGAGCGGTGTCGCGAAGACTACAGTAGAATCGAACGATAGTACTACAAATTATAAATACCAGTTACGAGATGTATTTTAGGAAAAAAAAATGCCGTGAGGGTTGCGTAACAATATCTGTAGATACTATATTATACTATAATGTATAATTCTATTATTTTTGTCCATACTGGTGGCCGTCGTCTCTAACAACAATGACTATGCTTCCGAAACGGTATGGCGATAATTCCGATACGCTTTCTTGTGCCTGTCAATGTGCGCCCTACTCTTGCGGTTTTTCTATCAATCGTAGCTTTTCCGGAAGTTCAAACTAATATGTATGAGGAATTTTCTCAAATCACATTATATACGCGGACAATTCATTTTCACGTGATAGTATGACAAATTTCCCAAAATACCGGAGTTTTTATATTTTTCTATGCTGTTTGGGTTCCACTCTTATATTTTTTTAAGGATTATTCCCTTAAAATACTCTCTGTGTAGCATGACTTTTATAATTGCATCGTTTTCGGTATACTGGTTTGTTCTCTCTTTCTTAATATATTAAGATCTCGATTATCATCCTTGTAATTGCTCAAAGGTTAGGTTATTGTATTTGCTTATTGCGTAGGGGACGAAGTTAATTTTTTTTCGAAAATAAAAAATTAAAGAAATAAAAATGCAGACCGTGCGAGTATGAAATATATATATATATATGTTTTTTGGTGTTAATCACTTAACCGGAAATCACGTCTCCCAGATGCTCAGCTCTCGGATGTACCATAATTGACTTTTGACCTTCAAATTCTTCGTCCCGAGACAGTTTGGCTTTGCGCGACCGCTGATTAAATGCCAGGTTTACTGGTTACTGAAACATGAACGTAAGCCAAGTGTCCAATTGACATTAGAAAAAAAGAATTCTAGTTCTCCAGGTTTGACCCTTTACGCAAGTGGTCCTATTTGTTTTGATCACGTAATAACTTCTGGCTGCCGCTGGAAGCTTACTATAATCTATATAATCCAATCCAACTTCGGGCTTGCGGAAGGTGCAGCCTTGGTCATTAGGAAAATGGAAAACGTCACCGTGGCCCAAGTACCGTTTGTCACAATTAACCGAATATACGTGTGAAATTGCGTGGAACCACCGTTACCAGCAACGAAACTTTGTGCGTTAATCTTTCACGGGAAGAATAAAAGTTATTCTGGGTAAAAGAAAGTAGAGATGCGAAAATATTTGCGCTCTCCCCTGGCCACCCTTTCAGCCGTCCCTGTCCGCTCCCGAAGACATCGCCTAACCTCGTTTGCGTTTTTAGCCGGTGGGAATTAAGGTTGAGACATGGAGGACGAAGGTTTTCAAAAAAATGAATGTAAGCTTTGTTACCCTTGGGAACGGACTTTTCTTACGGACCAATATATATATATATATATATATATATATATATATATGTGCATGGAGAAAAGTTTTCCTTTTTTACTTCTTTGTCTCGTGGAAGAATTTTCAACTTTTTCATTAAGTTTTTCACTCTCGATTCTGGATATCTTCTTCTGGACAGTTTTCTCTTATTTACCTTGTGTATTGTTCTTTCTTACATGACTATCCACTCGGATGTTCATTTTCGAAGGGGATGTGGTTAACAGGCAGGTAGAATTTTTTTCGAAACGACTGCCAGACAGTACTTTTCATAACAGTCAAGTGTACCAAGGAATGGGATACGACAACGGACTGCCGTTACGAAATGGTAATTTCTATCTGAAGTTATAGTTGTTTTTAATGGCGCATGAGATGGAGGTAGTTTAGTACGGAGCCCATGAAATTATCCAGTAGACGCAATTTCTCGGCATCGAATGCATTTCAATGATCCATAAAAGTATCTATTCCATTTCACGCTGACGTTATTATTTCGACCACTTCTCTCATTGGTGGTTTTTGATAATCTGGAAAATGTTCTTTTTTTTATTACATTTAATGTGCCGGTGATATCTTGCTTACTTGTATATCCTTATAGTATATTAAAAAGTAGGATTGAAGAGGGTTATGTAATGGGATACGGAAATAGCATTGGATAAGTGGGCGCAATATCCTTGACGTAGTTAAATCTCGTAATCGAGTGACTCTTCGTGGAAAAATGTTTCTGGGACTTTGAAGTGCAATCGAAGTAAAGGAGAACTGTAAGGGAGGTAGTATGTGGAAGTCACGCCGGGAAGCCTTAAAGCGGATGGAACGTTTAAACGGTGAAGAAGTTCAATTTCATTTTAACGAGGCGGGACCAGAACCGGATATATCCTACTTTTCCTTTGGTTTACCCTTAATGAGATTCATTAGATTTCGAACGTTTCTCGATTCGTAGAATCTGCTGAAAAATCGGGGGAAAAATCTTTGCCGTGGCATTATTTTCACGGCGACAAGCCAAACCAATAAGAAAAAGGAAAGAAAAATAAATGAAAGTCATCCCCTCGAGGCTTATTTTCTTAATTCAGTGGCTTAATTAGCGGCGTGTCCTCTGTAAAATATCTCCTACCAAACCCCCTGTTTCCCTTTCTTTTTCTCTTTCTCATTAAATGGAAACTGCGAATAAAGATGCTTCGTTATCTTGTATCTTGCTCAAAGAAATTTTGCTTAACAGAACGTCACTGAACTTTTGGTATCTGTAGTTTAGGTTGTCTGTGGGTGAAATATGAATTCTTTCGAAACACATGCACAAAAAGTTCCCCTTTTCGTGCTGTAATGTATGGAGAAAGTGACGATATTTTGTAAGGCATGGAAAAAAAATATTGCGCATGCGTAAGTCACACTAGTTATTTTAATGCATATTTTTTAACACTAGTTATTTTTTCGCACGCTTTCGTCACACTGCAGGCAAGAAAAGGAGGAATTTTTGTATACTTAAAAAAAATATTATGTAACGCGTGTACAAAAAAGCAGGCATTCGATGAAGTGTGTGAAGTTTGCTGCACTCGCATTCAGCACATATTGCTGTGGTACTCGTTTTAGACTTGTGCTGCCAACTTCACAATCTTCGTCAAAAGTCCGCTTTTTCGTACTCGTGTCACAAAGAACTATTTGAAAATTTAATTGAAGCATGTGACATTTTTTTTGCCAAATCTCGAGTAACGTATAATTCTATTTGGAAAGGGGCGGCAGAATGCAGAGAGAAAATTACAGAATTACTCAGAAGAATGTTTCTTTATTTCGTATCGTGAATTTTACAATGGTGTACACGTGGATTTGCAGTTGAAAAAGGCGAAACAAATGGCGACTCGCATAGCGATAACAAGGAAGAATCAAATTCAGTGCTTTCATTTGGAGGCTCAGGGGCGACTGAATTTCATTCCGCGGCTTTATTCCATTTTTCTTTTCTACGATTTATTACACGACTCTAACTTTCGTTGTTTCAACTTTTTCACTGTACGGACGAAAAATATACTGCGAAACGAGGAAATATTTTTAAAAAGTATTCGTGAAGATTGGAAAAAGATTAAAAAAATACTTCTCAGTGATTCCGGCTGAAACTTACTACGGATTTCCAATGCTGCCGTATAACAACGACATAACTTATTTTGAGGTATCGATATAACAGGATTATCATTGCTTAACGATTAATCATTATCATTTTCAATTTGACTCATTCATCCACCTTATATAATACGACGCCTTAAATAATTATTCTATGATCACTAGAATACAATCGTACGATCAGAGTTACACGATGAATATCAACGTTAATGTCTAATAGTAATTTTAAGCGATCCGAGAGCAGCCGTGGGAACAATCGTCGAGCGTGAAATTCCAAAAATCCAGAAAAAAAATTCTATCGTCAAAACCGTATATTTTAATGTTACGCAACATTTTCTTGTCACTAAAGCCATTTGATACATTACATGTCAATTTCACCCTTCTCTCTCCCACATGTACACGCGTGCATTTATCTCGACTGTAATCTCGATATGTGCTCCGATATTACCTTAATAATTTTATTAACGGTATAAGATACAATTTTTCGTCGAATCACCAGAAATTTCCAATCCCGTCGCTCCGCGTTTGCTCTCGGTGGCTTTTTTCTCCATATTCTTAAGAAATCTATTATTCTTCGAATAATTTTAATTTCTTTTTAATTAGTCTCTAATAACACAGTTCTACCATAAGCGTATTAAACTTGCCACCGTGATACGAGAGCATATTTTATTGGAATATTTTCTCGTTGATTCAACCCCCTCCCCTCCCCCCATCCCTTCACCGGGCATTCTTCGAATTTTTTTTTCCCTTTGCTTCTACCTACCGAATCATTTCTTAAGTTTCACTTGTTCTCTTTCTTTTCTTCCTCCCTCTCTCTCTCAAACTCTCTTTCTGTCTTTAATCACAATCTCACAAAAGGGACATGTTTCGTAAATTCATGCAACGCGTGAATTATCGTTAACGAAGTGATTGTACCTCACAGTAATTTGCTCGCTCGTTGATTTAAGTTAATCATCACCACGTCAGCTAGAGGAGCACGTACGTAAGCTATCATTGAACTTGAATTTACGCGCCAAGTCGCGGCTACGTCACACTCAGAGAATCGAGGCGTAAAATGAAATATTGATACACGCGATACGACTCTTTTCTCTCTCCATTGACACTTTTCTTTATTATCTATTTTTCAAATCATCTTACTAAACGCACATACATATATCGATGATCAAAGCTCGACGTGACGATCTGCCATACTAATCGATTGATACAAATGTCACAACACTTTCGTATATTCTCTGTAGAATATGTTGATATTTTACAAAAAAAAAACGACATGCCTCAGCCTCTCGTTTTAATTGTTCTTTTATCTTTCTCTTTTACCTAGCACGTCGATAAGGCAGGAAATAAGCGTAGGCGAACGTAAAAACATATTCTAACATCCAGCGAAGTTTCATTGATTCCCTTATTGCCATTCGTACAGTGTGATATTACATTTTCTTTCTTTTTTCTTTTTTCAATCGGATTCTCTGGGCTTTTATGAATGTGCGATAACGATCGTTAGTTTATTCTTTAATTATTGACGATTTGGTATCCCTTCGTCAAAAATCATTTATCGCAGTACTACTTATCTATATGTAAAATTTGCGTATGAGGTTGATTGAATTTTTCTTTTTTTTCCACTGGATCATCAGCATCTTCCCCACTAAGTATACGCACAGGTATTTTTTTTTTCGAGACTCATCGTTTACTTAAAGTTAACATGACACGTGCCGTTTCGTTCGCATACATTCTTCTTCTTCTTTATCTTCTTCTTCTTATTATTATTATTATTATTATAATTATAAATATACATAAAAGTTCAATAGGCAAGGAAACGGCACGCGGATCATTCGATCGTCAGATCATTAGTATATTCATTATCCTTAATACAGTCGAGCTTTGAAAATACTATTTTTCGATCCTATCACATAGGACATTTGAATGTAATGACGGATGTGAATAACTTGGTCCTTAAATTAATAAAACTTTCTGTACACATTAAGATTCTTGGAATAATAATATAAAGATATCTCTTTATAATGATCTCTTGTTTTAACCTTTCAGGACATAACCTACGCGGCTTTGGTTCGCTTGCATCGATGCATACTTCTCTTTGTTTTCTCCTTTAATCTTTTATCACGACACGACCGTAGCGTTGGAAATGCGCGTTTATCGAATGACAATTTGCGGACCAGCCGCTGGTACATCGAATTAATGAATTACCTTTTTTTTTTGTATGTATAAATATCTCTATATACTCGTCGTCCATTAGCATCTTCACTTTACGTCGAATGTAGATAACACGCGATGCCATGGACTCGAGTCGTTTTTCACAAGGCATTACGATTAACGAAAATACTCGTTTCTCTCCTCTCGCATATCATGGATACAGATTTTAAGAACGTCGCGTTATGCCCTGTAATTTTAATTAATAAATTCTCTTATTCGTAGGACATTCAAATTGCAAGATCAACGAGTATAACTATATTCGATCGATGGTCCTTTACTGGAAAATTTGCTAAACTTCGATAATCCTATACATCCTTTATATCAATATATTTTACAGTATTTTATATAACACATATATATATGTGTGTATTTATATATATATGTATATATATCCGGCTATTCAGCCCAAACGCACCACCTTAAGTTAGCGCGCTTATTTGATTGTTATCGTAAAACTATAGTTGGGTTGTGCGCTTGGACTGAATAACCGGGTATATATAATAATATTATGTACATGGCTACATAGGCATATGGATTACGCGTGTTTTTCAGTATACGTTAACTCGATGATAACAAGGTTATCGTTGTTTGTTCACGGATGAAGGTATTTTGATGTATTATTTGGCGAATGGGAGAAGGTGGGGGTGGAATGTGGGATGTGAAGGGTAGCTGAAAAAACTTAGATCGATCCGATCGTCAAGCAATTCTTTGAATGGTAAAGTGAAACGAATGTCTATCGATGGAGATTGATAGATACGAAATATAAAAATCGTAAAGGAATTATATGTTGCTGAGTATTTTTAGGGTTAGGTCTTATATATATATGACATAATATGTACATATAGGTACAATGTGTATATATATATATATATATATATATATATATAGAGACAGTCGGTGAATACGCGGATAGTCCTGGGGATATCCTTTGAAGGGTTGTCAGACCGAAAATTGCGACCTCGATACATTATGCCGAAGCGAAATATAATATTTCGAGGGTTTTGCCACCCTCCTGCCCGAGAAAGGTGGCGGCTCCTTATTTTATTTTCAATTAACGTTATTTACGCGGTTCGCGTTGGAAAACGATACCGAGGATATCCGTTTGCGAAAACTCACCCTCGTCTTTGTTATCCTTACCCCGTAGTCTTCTCGAAGGCCTTGGAAAGCCGATAAGCTTAGGAAAGCTCGAATGGTTATCTCTATGAAAAGAATGGAAAAGAAAGGGAAGAATGAAAGAACCACCCCCCCCAAGAATTCACATCGCAAGAAGGCGCATATGACGATAAATAATCTAGCGTTGGTAAATCGCGAGGTGGATTTGCTGAACGAGAGAAGGGAAAGGAGCGAAAGAAAAGAAAGGGACAAAGAAAGTGTGAAAGAATGGAAGAAAAACAAAAGTCCCTAATGACTCGTTTGTTTAATGTCTTTGTTGTTGGTTTTTTTTTGCTGGTGCAATGAATAATGGAAGATGCACTGTAATTACATTGGCATTGACTGGTGCTTCGATATTTTTAACGTTAATGGCTAGGCATTAGTTTTTAGTTTGAAAAATGGCCGAGAGGTCATGTGAAATTGGATGGAAGGAAGAATTCTAAGGGAGAAAGAGGGGGGGGGGTGGGTGGAAGGAAGGAAGAGGGGTGGTGGGCTATGGAAATAGTGATTTGCAAAATAGTTCAAATAAGTATGGGAGGAATGAAAAGTAATCAGGGTTCATGAGATCGACTCCTTTTTAAAGCGCTTCGCACGGAATCCTGGAAAATTTCTTAATTAAACTTTTCAAACATCCATACGAGACTAGCGCCTTTTTTCCCATGGGAAAACTATGGAGAAGCTGCTTTTTATCCGACCTTCATCTGTATTCTGTGTTGTAGGCAAACAAGTCCATCAAGCCCAAGAGAGCTTTAAGGTATTTTCACTGTATAGATGACGTTCTCTTTTCCTTGTTTTTTTTTCTCATTGTACCTGTCTACTTCCATTTTCTTTTTCACCTTCGCGCCCCCGTTCTATCCGGCTGTCTCGTCATTCTTCTTCTTCTTCCGAAGTTCTGACAAATTGACCGAGGTCATTTGTCATCGTTTGGTGTAATAATTAAAAGTTCAAGATATCCAGATTGAAAGTGAAATATTTGGCTAGAAAGTTAAAGCTTGATTTTATTGCTAGGAAATGCTATGGCAAGTTGTGACGCGTTCAATTTTCATACTGCGTAGGATAGCCTTTGTTATTTGCTGATTAAATTTTATCAGATGATTCGCGATCTCTCGTTAATTAAACTATAGCTTATTTTCGTTTAAGCACTCGGCAACGATAATCGCGCGTTATGTTATTCGACAAAAATCACGTAACTTGGGTTTCTGTATTTGATATTGTTGTACCAATGATCCGTGGTTCTCCGTTGCTTACGGTTTATTTATACTAACTTTGCGTTGGCAGTGTGTGATAATTATTATAGGATCAAAGGTTCAGATCGCGTTTTGTTTTTTTTTTTCGTTTTTCTTATACGAACTATCGTGTTTTCTCGCACGACTTTTCACGTACTGACTTTTTCTTTGTCAAATCGAGAACGTGGCGACGACGCTGATACAATTTTACGAATAAAAATGTCACGCGCCACGAGTTGAATCTTTTGTAATCGAAAAATTGACAAAATTCAGTTACGAAATAATCTCTATATATAATATATATTCAATCTACCCGAAAGTCTTTGACTTTTTTAAGGACAATTTAACGTATCTGTGAGTAAAATTTTCAGACACTGAATATTCCGTCAGTATAATTTGAACAGAACGCTCCAATTTTCGTAAATTTTTGTTTGTAAAAAAAAAAAAAGAAAAACATTCCTCGTATACTGAAAAGAAACACGTGTATTCACACTGCTACGCGTTCATGAACATTTTTTTTTGTTTATCACCTGTACGCATTTCACATTCCCTGAAACACGAATTCAAAAGCTTAACAGTAGACGATACGAAGATAATAATACATCATTCGTTATTTACGCTTAAAATAATTACATCTGTACAGATCTTTAGGGTTTTTCAAAAGATTAGAAAAGTGGACAAGATAAGATACACATTAATATATTAATACTCCACTAAAATATCTACACGTCTATGTCTCTACTAGTTCCTACAGAATATATTAAACGTCAGTCGAGTGAATTTCCATAACGGAAGCTTCGCGCCAATAGGTTAGCAGTGCAAGAGCCCCGGCTCCTGCTTTCCTGTCAATATAATTTTCCCGCTATTTCCATACATACCGTTTTCTAATCACAACCGTTTAGAATCCGAATAGCATTTAGGCGAGCTTACCGCCGAGGAAACAGTAAGAGTGATCCCGTTTAGTCTACAGGAAATTGTTAGAACATTTTTTTTATGCACCTGAGGTAAAGTCAATTATGACGCGATAAACGACGCTTGATGCGCAGCGCACGATTAAATTCCTTCAGGACGCGTTAAAGGAAGATAACGAAGAAGAAGGGTGGTAAGCTACTAGTTTCTAACACAAGTTAGAAAGTGTTTTTGTCACCAGCCTGAAACGATTTCATATATGAAAATATATCCAACGGATCGATAATCAATAATTGAAAATAATTCATTCGTATGATTGAGTGATTATTTGTAATCGCATTTGGGTATATTCATATATAAAATACTGGGACGATATAATAAATGTAACCTTCCACCCTAAACCCACTCCTACATATAATGACGGACTCCCATTCTTCTTCCCATGCTTCTTCTTCGTCTGCATAGAAGCTTCTTGAAAGCGTTTCTGAATTCTGGCGAGAACACTGTATAGATTGCAGGATTGAGAGTTGAATTGAAGTACCTGAAACAAAATAGAGCTCCTGATATTTTTATGATCTTTGCACGAACCGATCCTGACGTTGATTTTGTTCTTTCAATCGTCACGAAGGACCTCGTTAAAAATATGGTATCGCTGACGTAGCATTTCCGATTGAAGATGCTTGCAGTTCTAGAAATGACAATTCTTTTTTTCTTTTTTTTTTCAACACTTACCCGAGCCACTGGAAGAAGGCCACGAGGTAGTCATTGATATTGCATGTCTTGCAGACCGGAAGTATAATAGCAATGACGAAGAACGGAAGCCAGCAAACGACAAAGGCTCCGGTAATAATGGCTAATGTCTTGGCAGCTTTTCTCTCGCGTTTCGAATCGGCTGCAATTTTTTTTCTTCGAGAAACCGGAGGCCTTGGCGACGCCTCCGACGTCGGTGGGTCAGCGTCGAGGCCATTATGATACGATGTCTTCTCCGGTGACGTGTTGGTTGAGCTGACTGTCGTGAAGGCCGTTGTTGTTTCTGAAAATAATAACACGGCGACGCGTGTCGTCTTTGTTGTTATTTATTTTTAGCGTTCTCAATAGAATTGACAGATATTTGGAAAATTTATTCAATTATTTTACTTGATATCCTGTCCCACTCTCATATTTATGGACTTCAAATTGAATGGAGGTTTGCTTGTATCCCCGCGCTTTATTAAATCGGTTATCCATCGATGCTGCAAACGACGACCGCACCATTATTCACCGACAAATGCAATTTCCCGTAATCCCGTAACGCGATAAAATTTCTCTCTCTAACCGACGTAACTCCACGCCCCAGGAATCGAGACAGGCCTTTAGGGTGATTCTTAAAGTGTCGATAAAAATAATGCGATTATTAAATTCTAAATAACGCAGCAGTAGTGCATATGACCAAGAAAATCTGTTTTCTTGATATTTAGCTAGTTCAATAAATCTATTTATATATCTAACCTATAAATATCTAGTAGGGTATAGTCACGGCAAACGCACCAGCTGAAGTTGGATGCAAATGAACGATTCCATTAATCAAGGCAGTCAGCTCGTTGAAAAAATAAAAGAATGTGAAGCCGATGATATTAACAATGTTATGATGTTAACTTTCATTTCTTTAATGATGCCACACTGCTCTAATTGATGGAATCACAGATTTGCGGCTACTTTCAGCTGGTGCATTTGTCATGAATAACTCTGTGTGTATATATATCTACGGACATCATAGATACTATAATGCATTCAAAACATCTCTCAATTGCAGAAAATGCACAAAGGATGCTGCAGACTGATCTTTAGCATTAAGAGTCCTCTATAAATTTAATTCCATAATCTATTTATCTTCCCTTAGAAAACTTTTATTCGATTTCCCAGTGCTCACTGCATCGCATTGTCCAATAAGAAGTATCATAGGAAGATTGATACCTATTCTACCAGCTTTGCAGCTTTTACCAACACAGTAAGACAGCGTAAGCGTTTATTAATTCTTTTGTCGAATTTCAGTGCCAACAGAATTGCCACAGTTGGTTAACGTGAATTCCCATGGAACTGGAATTGTCCGTTTTATTTAATGGAATCCATGTTTACCGGATATCGTGGGCAACGGTCGTCCTATTACAGCGACAACTGCTGCAGCAATTCCACCGGAAGTCTGTGCCTGTGCCAATGCTCCACCAACAGCATGACTGCTTCCTATTGGTCTAGGTGGTGCACCACCCATTGTTTTCGTAGTTCCTACGAATCGTAATAAACTTATGATAAATATTTTTCGAAAATCCAACAAATCTCAAGTATCACGTTTAACAGGATCTACAATATGGTAATAATGAATTTCTTTTAAGGACCTTGCGGTGTATTCGCTGGCTGTCCCACTCGTCTCCTGATGCGTTTCCTTGCGGTTTGATATATCCTCCAGTACAGGATCAGGATGACGAAGAGAGGCAGATAGAAGGACGATATCGTGGCGAATATCTGCTCGACGAAATAATTAAGCTTTATATAGTACAGGTTTTTATTATTTTTTAATATTGTTATTGCTCAGTATTATACACAGGTATGTATACCTATATGGGACTTGCGCACTAATTTAGATTAATAACCGCTTACCACGATGGGCATTGTTGTTATATTGTAACAATGGCGGATTTCTAATTGCTCGTGTGCTACGTCGGTTACTACAATAATGCCCGGAGAAAAGGAGAATAGGACACGGCCACTGTATATCTCGTTCGTGGAAACTATGGCCTTTCATAATTCACGATTACACACGGCTGCTTATATGGGTATTAAGTCGTAAGTCACTGCGTACATTGTAAACGTAGAAATGCGTTTATTTTCTATAAGTGCGCGTATCGGCTCAACTGGTAACTATCAATATTTTAATCGGACATATAGTCCGTGCGCGTTGGATGAATTTTCGATGGGAGAAATATTAAATCTTCAATGGAGACTTTTAGGTTAGGTTATATTGACCGACTGAAGTTTAATTACATTAGCACGGCGTGAAAAGAAGTTTAAACAAAAAAAATGGTCGTGATATTTGAGAAAAAGTATGACAAATATTTAAAAACGTCGCTCCCACCTTTTTCATTTGTGATCGCGTTAATTAGAATTGCGTATGGCGCAATCAGTCGCAAAATATTTTAGTCATGCTTTGGTCAGACATTCATAAGGGAATTTGAATTCAGAACAATTTCTGCAGCTTTTTAATAGTGCAGAAACCGTTTGAGCACCTCGCACGTCTGCAGCGAGTAAAGTTTCGCGAATTACTATTATAAGTTCGAAAGTGAACAAGGCCACTCGGCAAAAACTGTTAATGAAAGCTGTATATATGAAAACGTCAATGCCAGCTGGAGCCGCTCTGCGGTATTATGCATTTAGTTATCACATTAAAATCCTTAAATGCAATTTATGCAATCAAACGATGCATCTGAGAAATCCATTCGGAGACTTGTCAGGAGATAATTAATACAATGTGATCTGCATGTTAATCGCAGGACTAACCTGATACCCGACATCCTGACTGACGAGACAAAACTTCTCCTGTATTACCCTCTCCTCCCAATTTTCATCTTTCCATCCCAGTAACGGCGCAATGCACACGAGAAAAGCCACCAGCCACACCACGCCAATCATCAGTCCTATTCTTCGTCCCGTTCTGTGATGAATATAATCGATGTTCGTCACAGCCCAATACCTATGACAAAAATAAGACTGATTAGCACTATGAAATATTTACGAAAATATTCAGCTAAACAAGCATTCGACTGACTTCCTGTCTCCCTTCGTCAACGTCCCAATACCAAAGGACACGGTTTATAAAAGACAACTAAAATTGGTCTCAACTGTATCCTAGAAGACGTTCCCAATGTCCATTCCAGAGTATACGAATGGAATCGAAGTAACGAGGACCAGAAAATGCCAGAGATACGGACGGCTGAAAGAGGGTAAGACGGCAAAGGGATGGACAGTATAGATGTAAGAGCTGTGTCTACGCAGAAGGGAAGGTGTCCGTATAAGGAAGGGGGCATCGGAAGGTTTGATTGCGTTTACTGGTACCCTTTTCCGTCCCAGCAGTCTTCCAATAGCCACTGCACATTCTCCAGACGTAGAGTACGGCCAACAGTGTTCCTTCGCTTTTGCCCGATTAAACCTAACCCACCGTACCAACCAAGCACTGTGGCGCATTCCTCTGCGGGTGGTTACTCGGAGGTACTACTGGAAGCTACTGAAACGCGTCCCGCTAATGCTACCTCCATTCTCTACTCGTGGTTAGATTGGCTTTCGAGTTTGGCTTTGCTAATCGATTTCCTTGCACTCTGATTACCCGTAGTCGAGACGTCGAAATCTATCGTGACCTTCCCTTATGTATCTTCTCTCAAATACCCTCCTCTCTTAGTCTTCTTCGTCTTTTCATCTGCCCTTTCCCACACATATTACCTTTGCCATCCTTCAATGGACCTTCCATTCTGTTCCTTTGTCTTTCGCGAGCAGGTTTATGGCCCCTTGGGATTTATGTCGTACGTTCACTCTGAAAATTACTTCGCACAACCAATGTCGTGTATTCCTTCATGTTGTAGAGATACTACATTATATATATATATTATATATATATATATATATGCAATGTACACCTATACCGACACTGAATAACTCGTACGAGTGTCAGATTGTTACACTCTCAGGGGGGAGAGGGCGGAGTGAGAAATCGAGAGAGGGGAAGGGATATAAAAACGAAAGGCTTTCGTTAAATCCTTCGTTTGACCTAGCTCTAATGAATTTCGACACAGCATGTTCTCAATAGCGCGATTCACGATGAGCATTGAGCAGAGGGACATTTTGGAATTTTTAGGGTGACTTTACCTTCGACTTTTCGTACGCCACGAGTGTAACGTATATTTTACGCTTTGTATATATGCGTAACACGTACGTGCGATATGTTTTCATTGAAAATGTTATATCTCACGTGGAAAGAAAGTTTTATCCTTTGTTCTTCTTCTCGCCTCTCCTACCCACCTGGTCTGGCTTCTCCCTCTCCATGGTTTCTGTTCCTCCAGCAAGGAATACTTCTTTTTCTTTTTTTTTTTATCCATTTTATCCACGACTGAATTCAATGACCTTAATTCGACTCTATTGGTCGAATTCGAAGAAGGGTTCTTCAAATCAAACAACTGACCCTTTCTGATGCTTCAACGACCCTCTACTAATTGTCTACTTTCATCCCTTCGTTTTATGTGGTGCTTCCATCGTTCGAAGTCGCTGTTATTCCATAATCGCTCAGGATTCCATTGCGTTCTAACCACTCTTTGGAATCGATTACAATTGTCAAGTACCCTGGCACGTAAGCTGGATATATATGGTGGAGAGAAAGAAGAAAAAAAGAAAAGGGTGGCTGGACCCAGACACTGCTATTTTCCCAATAATTCTAAGATGAGATGGACGAAAGACCAATGAGAAATTTCGGACCAATGTGAATTAGCTGTGCGGATACGTAATCTCCTTTCTTATTTTCAGACTGTGGATCTTTCATGAAATTTCATACGGTAAAGAAGATCTAAGAAGGACGGACGCTTTTGTTCCTGAGACATTCAGTGACATCGAATAAGTAAGTTTGATCTTTACTTTGCACTTTATACGCATCTTGTAAAAACATAGCCAATGATTACATTGGATAATATCCTGAGTAAGGCATCATAACGTGTGAGCTTTTAAATATTATCATATTAAATTTCAATTTTCAAAATACAAAATTGAGTCAAGATCGATTATCATATACATTGTCACTTGTTTTTTCAATATAATATTAATAAATCGTGTCAAACGTAATGTTTGGTGTTACGTCAGATACCCTTTAATTTCGATTCTCCTAATGCTACTCCTCGTATGCCGCTCCTCCTACCCATCCCTGGACTGTAAGAAGCAAGTAGAACGCGAGAACAGGCGTCGTCGAGGCTCTAAAGACACGGGGGAGCCTCTGTCTCGACGCGCCACGTTTCACGAGGTTTTACCTTGAGACAATGAAATCGCTGACGTATATCCCCTCCCGAGAACCACCCTTATTCTTGTCGACCGACTAGAACTTCTCAAAGAATTCCAAAGGAACTCGTAGTCGCGTTCTACTCGTGCACGTTGCAATTTTTTTCCTTGGTCACGCCATACATGCATATTTCGTATTCAACGTACTGCACTAGAAGTGCAATATAGTCAGGCTGCACTTGAGAAACATAAAATCCGGGGTTGTTAGCCGAACGACTAACGATAAGAAAGAATCGAATAATTTCTTGCTGATCCGGATCGAAATATATACACTGGACGAAAGTTTTGAAGGTAAATAAGAAAAGTACTGTAATCCTAATGATGGTTACATAGCTTCTAGATAGGCGTGATAATTTAAGGGTTGAAAAGCTAACCCCTGAATAATTGTACTTCGTGTCGTTTATACCTCGCCACACCCTTGTCTTATGTAATTATCAGACCCCGTGTGCTTTATCCTATAGCCAGTGTGTACCTAGAAAATCATGACTTTCGGTTATGTCGTAAATTAGCAGTGAAAAATAATGATTTTGTTTTTTTATTTTAATGAAAAATTTAGTCGAGTTAATGGCGAAGGAATTTCACCTCCTATTTGGTACCGTGCAGAATGTGTAACGAAAAGACATTTTTTGGTTTAGATAAGAAAAAATAGTAAGGGTTCTCACAATGGGTTTAAACTGGGTGTATCTTGTTAAACGTTAGTTAATTTAATTTCTTCGAAATATTCATGAAGTATCTTCTTGGGAAGCATTAGTGGCGCTTTCGCGGCAAGACGGTGGATTAAAAAAGTATAAGTGAAGCTAATAGACATTAACCTCTGGAGAATATTAAGCCACTCGAATTTCCACTAATTTTCTTTCTGTTTGGCTGTTGCTTAAGGCTCAACGTGCCTTGAGGTAGTCCATATAGACATTTACAGTGCCTAAAATGTCATTCGGACACTCGCACGTGTATTTAGCTTGGCACCGTCGCAGCAGTACGTGTAAAATTGTTATATATATATATATGCCATAATACAAGGACTCGTGTTTCTCCAAATATATATCTATATACATATGCTAAAACTATTCCCGTTTTTCCATTATCTTATGCAAATGTCTCAGCGATTCGACTGCAATATTTTTTTTCTTTCTCTTTGTCATATTCATTTTTTTCTCACGATACGCGCTCACTGCTCTTTGAGAAAACTTTAGTGCGTCTCGTGTTCAAGATATTTGTATAGGCATCTTGTCCGCATATATACTGCAGGTATCTACTGCCATTCATCGTCAGGCTTTACAAGAGTTGTTGATCAAGGTGAAAGAAGACAGGGAGATTGAGAGAGATAGGAACAAAAAAGAATATTGGAAGAAGAGATATATCCAAGATAGAAGATGGATAAACAATATCTTGACTGTTTTTCTTCCTATCATGATTGCAATCTTGTATTCCGATACCTTTGTAATCTATATTATCTTCAGATATTCTTTGTAACGTTACTTTTACTCGTAGACAAGATTCTCCATTTCCTTTCCAATTACCTTTTCCCCCATTATGCAGACGTATCTTGTTTCTTTCCTCTTTTCACGTCAAGAGGTATGACAGTTATATTCACGTTGCGTGCGACTCGCAAAAACTCATAAAACACAAAGAAAACTTGAGTAAGGGACAAGCCAGAAGGGTTTCTCTATCTCTTTTCCTCCAGTTACGGTCCCCTCGATCTCTCTCTTTTTAGGACCCAATGGGCCTCTTTGTTACTTTATTTCCAGAAAGAACGCACCTCCAATGAAACTAAGAATTGCCCTCTCGGGAGCCATGTACGAAAATCCTTCCCTCTCCATACTTTGCGCTCAGTTTTCCAGGCTGCGCCTACAGATTTGTCCGCGATACAAATTTCTTCGTTATCCTTCGGGCCTTTCTTATTTCGCATCGCATTTATATCGGCGCGCGAGAACTAGCAGAGGCGCCCTGAATTTTCATGCAAAATTTAGCCGTGAAACGTGGCACTGCAAAGGTCTAGATACTTCTTTGCTTGGAATAGTGTCTGGAGGGTTATCAAGCAAAAAGAGAGATCAGACTCTTATCGGCTTGCCCGTACAGACGGCGCAGCGATGAAACTGGAAACGGCTCTTTCAGGAGCCATCAAGGCTACCTCGTGGGAACCATCATGTAAACGGCCGTCCACGAATGGTCAACCATAAGCCATAAGCAGCCGCAAGCCAAACTTCCTTGGGAGAAGTTTTAAGGGAAAACTGGAAGTGACTTTAAAGATCCCATTTGCCGGATAGAGAATACACAAGTAGATACCGACCAGTTTACCTAATTTGTCACAACGATAAGAACAAGGTGTCAGTCTTCTATTTCTATAATAATAATAATAATAATAGACGTTCCGACAGGGTTCTAATAATATTCATGTATCACGCACAACTTGTAAAACTTGACTAATTACTCGCGTCATACTTTCTCCAAGGCACTTTGTTTGAGGGGATTTCGAGACTGAGAAAATTTGCACGTTTCCTACGAGGAGCGACGGATGAATCGAAGAAGATAATGGAAAGAGAGAGCGAGAGAGAAAGTCTGATGCTGATAAAGTTTTACCAAGAAAATTAACCGTTTTTACCTTTCCTTAATTAGGTGTCTCAGTCGACGAGTCTTCCGCGCTTCTATCAGAGAGAGAGAGAGAGAGAGAGA
>JARPRG010000005.1:2297291-2376402 GCA_031001745.1 Hartigia nigra
CAACGAAGCATCAACGAAGCATGCTACTCCTGACAAGGATTTCGAAAGAGGTTGCTACTATCACGTTCTTAGAAGAGGATTGATGCGTCATCCTTATCTTTTATAGTGATGTCACCTCAGGATTTGTAATACTGGATATCATTTATCCCTAGTATCAATTGGCTCTTTAAGTTGACCTGGGTAATGGGGATATTCGATGAATAAGTAATTGATGTACCAATCGGAATTCTCAAAGGAATTCAACGGAGGTATTGTATAATGTTAAGATTAGGTATTAGAGGATTGACAATGGGAATAGAATTGTATTGGCAAGGCGGTGCCGAATGGGAAATCAGAAATTGCAGGGTTCTGATTCACTTTACATTTCGATTTCATTTACGAATGGTTGTTTGAATTTGAAAATTCAAATTTTCCTGTTACTCCCGTCAGGAGTCAATTGCTTCATCGTTTTGTGATGGCGGCGGTGGTGAAGGGAGATATAGGAAAGTGCAAAGGCTAAAACGTTGATTGGAGAAAAGTATTTGCTGGGAAATGTCATCAAATAGAACGGCAGATTTATTTTTGGCCTGGATCCAAGTCTCCTCTCAAAGGGGTGCAAATTTCAATGGTATTCAGATAAGCTTTGCACCCTACCCGTTAGAGGCGTTACCTTCTGTTACAGGGGACTTTTTCCTTCGTCGAGGGTAAAATGTTCTTGTCGAATGGGTACACCTTTTTTTCCTTGATCGCGTAATATTCGCAAAATTAGATATGCGATTGGGTTTACTCGTATGAACATATATATATGTAGAACATAGAACATAGAACATATATATATGTAGTATTATTATACTGTGGTATAGAAAAATGTACAAGCGGAGATGTTAATAATGATGAGTGAATGCAAGGATTTCCTTGATAAAACAAACTAAATGTATTTTATTCGTTCTCACGCCCAATTCCGTATTACACGTCTTTATTGTGGGATGGTCGGGTAAATTCTGCCTTTTTTTTTCTCTTTCTTAAAAGTCCCTGAGTAACTATCCATGGTCTTCGCCATCTGCTTTCTTTCCACTTCGCATTTTTTCAAGCATTCGTTTTCACACTCGGTCACGCTTCTAATTTTAACGGTCACACCCGCGCAACAATTCTTACCCTAGCTAACCTTAACACTCCTTAACACTAAGGTAAACTAAATCTCTAAGTTATTGCGCGGTACTACATATATATAATCAGGAATATCCCAAGCAGATATTTCGTCTTTGAAAAAAAAAAATGTCTTCGATTTTTCTTTATAATATTTTTTTCATGTTACAGATTATACGTTATTTTTTTGACTTAAAACCATAAGAAAGTATCTTCGTCGCTTCGACCATAAAACGAAAGAATTAAAATATTTCGTCCAAGAACGATGACGACAAACGACGGGAAACTTCGTTAGCGGCCAGAATACGTAATAATGGAAGGGTAATTGCGCGAGATTAAGCCACCTTAACAGCTACCAAGATAACTCCAGGACAATTGGAGCATTTAGTAGCTGTGCTTAAAGCAGACTTCGTACCACCCTACCGACACGATACTGTTGTTTTACTTGTATTTTATAGCACGATCGATTAGAATTAATTCTTTTTTTTTTTTCATTATTCGCATCAGCGCTTCACTCCCGCAAGGACTATCTATATACCTTTACTCAGTCGCGTTATTGACTTTGGACTCAACCTGGTAAATCCGATAAGTAAAATTCTCTAGGGAATGAAACGAGAGTCACGCTGAACATTAAGGAAGGTAGTAGTTACCAGAAATATTCGAATTAAAAAAAAAAAAATATATAAATATTATCTCTAATATCAATCAATTAATCTTTCGCAGAGAAATAAAATAAATTGGTAGTAAGGAATTGAAGAAACATTTTTTTTCGTCTACAAATATAAGTGGATACCATAGGTAACTAGGAGTTACCAGTGGGCTCCTAAAGCTTCCAAGGATTTCTAGCTAAGGTCCAAGGACTATGGGTTCCTCGGAGAGACCATTAATATTAATCTAGGACCAAACTCATCCTAATGGGTCCAACATCAGTGGAGACCAAATGGAGACAGGGGGGATGTGAACCTGCAAGCTGCAATCCTCTTCGAGACACATACACAGAGAGAAAAAGAAAGAGAGTGGGTGAACAAAGAGAAAAGCAAGTACGGAAAGCTATGGTGCGATTTGAAAAGGGGATGATCGAAAGCTCCTTAAGAAATAATTGATTGCTATCTTCTAACTGTCCCGTCAAAGTCCTTGTACGGTCGGGTTAAATGTAACTAGACAGTATATATATATATAACGTACGTACCTAACCTGTTACATAGTCCTGTGAAGGAAGAACTACTCTTCGATATTCCAAAAGGAATATCATCATGAAGGCCATCAAGAATCCCGCATGTTTCTACAGACTGAATACTAAGTGAGTATATAGCGACGGCAAATGCTTTGGGATGACAAAAACTTGTTTACACGATCGTACTTATCCCCATTGTCTATAGATATATATATGGATGCTCGTGCGTTTCTGCGGGCATCTCACTCACTCTGTATTATCCGAAAGGATTTTGTATGCATTAAAAAAGAAAGGATACCCCAACGTACTGTACTTTTTATTGATGTTTCAAACTTTTCTTTTAATCTTTCCACGCAGTTAATTTCTCATGAAGCACGTGGAGGGACTCTTGGTAATGGCGAAAAACAATTCCACGTTTTACGATGTACATACTATGTATGACAACGTAATTGTGTCGTATTTTCACGGTCTAATAATACTTTCGAGGGTTATTAAAAAATCGTACACCAGGGACTTGGCTATGATTACATGAAAGTTCGTGCAAATACGCAATCACGGGATTTCGAGGTGTCGAGCAATAACGAATAACATACTGGCCTAATTGGAACGCACTCGAGAAAAATATAATAGAGGAATTTACGTGTTCCTGGCAGTTTATAATTGCGAATTACTCGTTGTTTCTTTTTTACTCTTAATAAGAAAAAAAAAAACATGGTTTATACTCAACCCAACGTACAGGAATAATATTGACTGAGAACTCATTGCAGCTGGATCATTTTTTATGTAAATTCAAGTATACGTATAGGTAATGTCATCCATTTTCATTTGGCAATAAGTATCCTGGAAAATGCAAAATATTCTTTTCATGTAAATACTTCGTTCCTCCTTATATCGATAATATTGCTAGAAGATGATTGGACCAGCAGCTGCTCCATTCATCTACCATTGTTGCCTTTCTCTGTGAAGATTTCAGGAATGCAGAATTTTCATCATAAGTACGTATACATACCTGCATGACTGTATTTTAGTGCATAGCGTTATATTTCTGGTCTACCTGACAAGATTGCCAACATTCTGGAAAGCTGGCTGTTCGCTTTGTTTACTGGAGCTGTACGTATATATATATATATAGAGGTAGAATATATAGATATACGTATGGGTATCGTCGGTCTTAATAAAATGAAGACGGGCCCGAACAATCCACGAGGATTCGAGTTCGCGTTCGGTTTATAAAGCTGCGTTTTCTTCGTGAAATTCGACGATTCGTATGCGGCTCCCGTGGTCAATTTCGGATCGTGCCAACCGTAGAAGCAAATAATAAAGGTTTGAGTCTATACCAGCCAGTAGCTTGACTACTTATACTCGTAGTCACAAGCCCAAGATCTGGACCAGTTACAGAATTCAAGACGTCGCGAAGAGCATAAAAAGTGTACTTAGGAAGCTCGAGAGAAAACACGGAGACAATTTTAATTCCGTTGAGTAATGAAAGGGAGAATTAATGGTTGGTCCTCTTTGAACGATGATAATAAATCATCGTTAAAGCGGATATTGATAATTAGTCTTGGAGAAAAGGAGTCGTCTCGAGTGTCTTGGGGGTGTAGGTAGAAAAAGATGGAACGGAAAAAATAAATGGATAAAATGAGAAACCATCCAGTATTCTCGAAGCAATTCCAGTAGGAAGAAGAGAAAATCGAACGCTCGGAAATACCACAGTAAATTTCGCAAGGGTCCCCTACCAAGGGTGGCAAGAGGGCTAAATTCTGACGTAAGTTATAGCACCCTCAGTATGATGTAACGTAATACAATGTCCTCGCGTAAGGAATGCGTATCATTATAAGGGTACGCAGATTTACCCTTTACCGATTCTACAGAGACACCTGTATACTACCCGTATAGCTTATTGCTTAGGTTTCAGGAGAGTTTCTCTCAGCAGGATTCACCCCCCCCCCCCCCCCCGTGCACAAGGACCGGTTCAGCTTGTAAAGTCATTGAAGCAAGTGTGAATTAAATTAATTTTTCGAAAGAAAAAAAAACGTCAACGGCGTTGACGTCGAATGCAGTTCGAATTATTTAGCATATACATATCGATGGAACAATGTTCTGGGTAATAAACAGCTGCAAGTGCAATAGTGCATTTCTGCATCTGCTGTTCAACATGGATGCGGGCATATCGATTCTCCTAGAAGCATATCTCTGGAATAGACAATTATTCATATTTGGGCCAACCAATTAGAGAAACGTATGAGCGCATGATTCACGTCTGTCCAAGTGTCTGATTATGCGGCAGTTTCCGAAAGGATGTAGACGTACCAAATAAGAGGGTCAAAGAGCGAGATAGTTACGTCAACGTAAACTGTGTGAGGATTCAGCCAGCCGTGGGATAAACGTCAAATCCGGCGTGAACGTCGTCTGTCACGCGAGTAAACTGACCAATCGGTGTTCGGTTATGCCGAGTTGAGTAAAGCCGGCTTTCTCTGGGTAAAATCGCTACGATAATACCTGGAATTAAGATCCTTCATTTACGAAAGCTGTGTCAACAATGACGATTCGTTTTAGGCTGCCATAACAGGTTGCTGTTTAAATAGAGACCAAATTAGCCTATTTTGGATCCGCGTGATACGTGCGATTAGACTTTTCAGATATTCCTAAACGATCTTACATATTCTACGGTTCTTGGTGTAGGATATTATAACTTTTTCTGTCGCTTCGCGAATATGCAAATGGCTTTCAAGTGTATCTGAGCACTCTCGTGCCATCTTCTAGTTAAACTTTTATTTCTCTGTAACTGTTAAAAAGTTTTTCTACTTTCATCCGTTCTGCCATGGCATTTTCTTTTTTTACTTGCTTTTTCCTTTTTTTTTTATTTCCCTCTTTCACACACACTTCAGTAGATGGAGGATGCCCGGCGTGTTACCGTTGTCGAGGCCATTAACGACGTCGCCATTGGGATTTTACTTAGAATATGAATAACTCCAGGGTTTTAGCCTGCCATTAAGAAGTCTTATGTTACTTAAGGGATTGGACTACATCTTTCGTAAAACCAAGTTATACGTCTGTAGGACGTCAGGGGCTGGAAGATAAGAAAGATAAGAATAAGATTTTCCTATCCGCAAGTTTTGTCAGTAAACCCTCTTTGAATTAAAGTTCAAATAAAATCCCGTGTATTTTCGCCATTTCTTGCCCTGGTGACGTAACATACTTGAGTTTGCAGTAAAATTTGAGCCACAGACTTTTGAAAGCTCATTTCAAAATTGAGGATAGCAGGAAACTTGACACCAGGTGCCTATTAGACGGTTATCGTGGCTCATAGCAAAAATAAAGGTTGCCCTTTAACCTCGATACTTGCTTCCCTTTTTGTCCCTTGAGTAATCCTTATGTGTCCCCATCGACTACCAAACGGGAGTCTATGTAATTCCTCAAGAAAAAGGACTTTTAAGTAGTTTCCCTTATCCTGCAACTTCTTCTTTCCTGTTCCTCTTTTTTCTTCTCTTCTTTATTTCTTCCCTCTTCTTTCTTGCATTATATTTCGGGTTTGAACGTGAACGAGTCATATAACGAGAGGTCAAAGTTCGCGTGATGATAATCGCCGTTATGAAAATTGAAAAGACGAATATCATTGTCTCGTATTAAATGAAACAACAAGTCATAAAAATATATTTTTATTCGTTAGATTTAGTTTGACACTGGAAAATTAGATAGCGCCACGTTATCCAATTCTCACGTTAAACAGTGCGCACTGTGTCGGCTTCCTTTGTGAGAGCCTTACATAAAGTGACCTGATAAGTTTCGAAGGATTTTAACTTTTTCGAAGAGTCTTGCGAAAAATATCGAACATTAAAATAAAAAAACCGCGACAAAATTTTGCTCCCCGTGGATACTCAATCAAATCTCATCGTACGTCATTATAAATAAGAGGCGGATGATATTTTGCATTTTTCACAATAAACATGAAAATGTAATTTTACAAATACAATAATGCATCAGTAAAGGAGGGTCAATACTCCAATAACAAGGTATCTTTTTTCACACTATATTTATACAGAATCAATTTTTTGTATTCTAAAAAAACGCAGTCAACGGCTTGAGATACAAAATACAAAAAAAAAGGTATTTCAGGTAAAAAAGAAGTTCTACCTCCGTCGTTGCTTCTTGTTGAAAACAATTTCCGATTTCTAGAGAGGATAGACATGGATTCTACTCTGTACCAAGAGTCTTTACTCTTGCAAGAAGAGAATTTTCTAGCGAAAAAAATTCGATTTCCTTTTTAGTATCCAGAAAAACTTAGAAAATTCTTTATAAGCATAGTTTCATCGTTATATATATATATATATATATAACCCGTGCGAAGTCTACGGCCCGTTGGGCATTTGCCGTTTGGCCATCCTGGGCCGTTTGGCTTCGTTATCGAGATACCCTAACGTGGTAACGGCTCAGAAACGGTCTTATCTATTCTCTATCCGGTCCGTTCTTCTCTTTTGGAACCTTCCGCTTTGTATCCATCATACAAGGTTTCTGCCTTTTGAGTCGTGTGGGTATATTCACAAGGCAGGCTATTGAAGCAGCCATTTTCTAAGAAAATCGTTACGTCAGAAAGGACTTTGCGTCTCAAAGTAATCTCGTATTCCCGATAACCAATGGAGTGTTAAATTAAATAATTCTGTTTTTTTTTTTTCATTAAAACCATTCGATACTACGTTGAATAGCACCTTAATACGTTTTACACAATTTTGCCAGACTTTCTCAAAAAATCATAAAAATTTAACACAGATAAGAATATCACACAGTATACAGAAGATACTGTTAGACTCTATACGTGATACTTTTTAAAAATTTTCCTGACCTAACATTCATTATTTTGTGTTCTCAGGATTCCTACAGGTCATTGGATTCCGAAGAGCATATTTCTGGATTCTTAATATAGTCGAGTATGTATGATACGAAGTATAGTATGTTATGAATAGGGAACGGCGATTCTTCCGATATTATCAAGTTTTTTTTTTCCCCCCTTTTTTTTTCCAGCGAACAGCTTTGCTCTCGTAAAAGTTAAATTTATCCTCACGAACAGAAAAGAGCATATGGGAACCGGGGAAAGTGGCTCGCTTAAAATTCACCACGTTCCCGCTGTATCATAAGTCTTGGAGAAATGACGGAAGATCAGTCGCAGCAGAATTTTCTTGTAGACTGACGGTCTTCAGGCAGTCAAGGGACTCACCCGGCTGAACTCTATCATCATTTGTTTCATACCCCCCAAGGTGACCATGTTGCCCAAAAAGCCCACGCGAACTCAGCAAAAGGGAGGACTTTCCATTTTTGCCACTACTTCGAAAAATGATGTCATAGGAAGGTAATAAGGAGCTTCTGAAAAATCGTAAGAGACAATCGCGAAAGTCTCTTTCGAAAGCTACTCGCTATAGTGATATTTAAAAATTACCAGCATCACAGACGCACCAAAATGATGCCTTGTCTTAAAGCACGAGACCTCCTAAAATAATCCTAAGAGCTTTTTATCTAGGTGCTAAGTCTATCTTGGTATTTAGGATGAAGTTCCATTTTCTCGGAGCTTTTTCACGCAAAAAAATTATCTCTCACAGTCGCTCATAAAGCTTCGTGCGCTTTTCCCTCTCTTTCTCTTCAGTCCTTTCTCTCGCTACGCTGGTCTCTTCGAGACATAGAAATTCCGGCCTGAGTCTAGAAAGAGCTTTGCCTTTGTTTTCGCAATGCTGTGCTTGCGTTTTGTTTTTATCTCTTTCGTTCGTTCCTACTTTACTTGAAAGTATCTCAGCAATAAGGAACGATCGTAAAGAAGTAAGCAAACAATGCAATGGTGGATCCAGCGAAATCTATTATCGCTAATCAAAAATTTTTATTAACCATCCAATTTTATCACAGCTTTTTTCTACCTCCACTTTATTTTTTTTTTTTAATTTATCCTGATATTTATTTTTCACAAAACCTCACAATAATACAGTAGCCTGTGCGTTGATTCACGTTAAGCTCTAAACGAATACTCCCCTAATAAATAAAGCAAATTATGCATACCTACAGGTCATTTCATACGAGTTTACCAGTCAGATAAAACTATCTGTTTACATATTCGCTGATCTGCGATAAAGCTCCTAGATATTTGAATATTATCGGAAATCTCGGTGGTTTAATGGAATAGTCAGACAGAAATGTCATCCCTATTTCACGAGTACGATAAGAGCTATCCAATATCCATTACTACCAGATGACGTAAGATCCTATTTCTATACACGTCCAGCAATCAGGTATTCGAACAATTAATAAAAGCTTTCGATGAACTTGTCGCAATTTAAGTGAGAGTGAGTAAAACGAGTTGAGGGTATAAATGAAAGATTTAGCACAGCGTGCAATAAATAAGAGGATGATTCCCTCAGAAAAGTTTCGCAGTGCTGAAATGGATGCTTCTACTATATATACGCACATGGTAATGCCACTCGTAACTCCAGAGAAAGAAAATAAAATGCGTCCTCAGTAATACTCCCTGCAGTGTATATACATATACATATATATATATATATACACATACATACATATGCATATATGTATAACGTACTTTTTAGATTTTTCTTCTACAGTACCAACACGTATATAATTATCTCAGAGGCCACGTTAGTTTTAGTGCATCCGTTCAGCAAAAACTCAATGTAAACGCCTATACGGATAGGCGCATGTAAATATTCGAGAAAAAAAAAACGTAGAGGAAATTGGCGCATATTTCGTTAGGTACGTAACCGAGGGGTACGTACGGAGGCATTGGGGTAAAGGGACGGTCGATTGGGATACTGTAATGCATATTTATCACGAAACTAAATCCCTGTTGTGTTAAAGAGCTTAAAGCATTTACCGCAGTATAAACTAGCAGCAAAGACACCATCAACAACCGTGTCAGATCATCGTGTGCAGATTAGCCTAGACACGTATAAGAAAACTTTGAGATAAATATACAAAAAGATGCGAGCTTACTTGGGATGATTCGTGAAAATTGGCTTCGTTTGAAAGTTCTTCCAGCGACTGAGGCTCAGGGGAGAGCCTTTTATCTATTGAAAGTGCAGATCGTGGTTACAGGTGTGAATCGCGTGTGTATATTTGAGATGTTACTATGGAGAAGGGATGACCGAGGTTCGGGCCAAATCCATGAGGTATTTCGGTGCTTTATAGGAACGTCGAAGACTTGCCGGGGGATAAAAAAAAAAGATGGACTGGTGGAGTCAGCCGGAAAACTTGGAGAAAGCGTTCAGAAAGTTCCCCTTGCGGTCTGCGTTCGTTCGCTTCTGAGGATTACCTTGTCACTCAGACTCTCTAAATGGGATGCTATACGCACTATTGTGCGGTATAAATGCGCTAGCCTTGCGGTACTCGTGAAAAATCGAGTTCCCAGACGAGACTGTTGTGCCTGGTAGTTCTATGGCTTGGGAAGGATGGCGGAGCGTGGAAGAAGGAAGAGATTGAGAAAGAGTCAAGAGGAAGGAGGCTCTCTCCATGAAGGGACGGGTGGATAAAGCCTAGTCCTGGATATACGATGGAACTTTTTTTTTCCATCCCCCATAAAGTCACGATTCTTACCCCTCCAATGAGTTTCACCCTTGGCAGAGGCCTCGTAGAATATCTTCACGCTGTCTGCTATACCGCAACATTATAGAGACGTTGTATCATTCGCTTTTCCTATATGCTTTTCCGAAGTATTTTTTTTCTTTCCCTTCCCCCCCCCCCCCCCGCGCCCCTTTCACATCAACTCTTTTTTACGTCTCTTTCCACTATCAGTCTAAGCCATTGTTTTCCTTGATGTACAAGAGAAATCCTTCCAGGATGATTCATCTTTCCTCTCGTTTTACTTCCCTCAAATTCTCCCGAGCTCTTTTTCTCTCTCTAGAGAATGCCCCGCGCATCTTCCACGCGTTTCGTATCCGAAACTTCATTTTTCATTGGCGTTATCGACGAACGATTACCAGCCAACTATTTCTGGGGATTCGCTTCACGCTTGATATATCTCTATTGTTGGCAATTCAGTAAGGATTCGAATGTCGCAGAAGATCTCGATTGACAATCCCCTATCTATTGAACTGAGTTTCATTTTATTGACCCGTACTCGTATCAAGCCAAGAACTCGTAATGGGAGTACATATTACGGTACAGTGGGTGTGTGTAAGAGAGAGAGAGAGAGAGAGAGAAAGATGCGAGACTAGAGTAATTTGGGTGAAACGTCTTAAAGCCCGTGAAAATTCTGTGCCACGTGTACAGTACTTATCCTGTCTTGAAACGTTAAATATACATAGTAGTCCGAGCACGCTTATTATACAGATAAGAAACTTCGCGTTGCGCAATAACTGCACGTCACTCGCGAAATCGGCTAGGAGTTATGGTCTAGTCTTAAGCCAGCGTTATGGCGCATTCACGCTGCACTCGCAGATAAAGCTCGAAGCCCGTGGCCTATATGTAAAGGACGAGCAGTAGTAAGCCCTGTGCTTGTGCGCGCGTCATTTATTCTTTGAAAAGCTAAAACACTGGGATAAACCACTGGTTACGTTTAAGCTTACGACTAAACTGCACGAAGCTATCAAGCAGGAAGACGCAGCTCATACGGATAAGTTTAACGATACGTTTCCCGTCGGACGTAGAGCGATAAAACCGATTGCATTGGCTGATAGTTAAGAGTTAATTTTTTTTCATTTAGTATCTCTACTATCGAAAGATTTATGGTGAATTCAAATTCTTGATGTTTAACGTGGTTTTTAGATTTTAGTAAAGAGCATTATCGTTTTTTTTTTCTTAATTTACCGCGCTTTTATTTCTTTCACTCGATTGTTCGCTCTTTGCAATGAATCGCGAATGGCAGAGGCTTGATTTAACAGTTTCAGCATATATAGGTTTGCTCTTGTGTGCATCGAATTATTTTATACAATTGTTTAATTAAATAGAGATTACAGCGGAGTCGCTGTTCGTTTCGTCAATATTCAGGTATCAATGCTAGATCGTATTTTGCGTGGTACTTTTTTGGGATTTTTTTCTTTTTCTTTTTTCTTCCTACATACTATTATTATATATTACTTTTTCAACATGAAACCTTCGTATTTCTTACGATGATTCTCTCGTATGAGAGAACTGCATTTGTTTGTTGTGAAATATTTATTTATTTACTGAAGAAAAGGCATATCTGTGTGTTTATTTATAAGAAACGCACCACCTGACTCACTCATTTGATTTCTATGGTAGAACCATGTCCAGGTGGTACGTTTCTACTGAATAACCCTGTATATATTTACACACAGGACTAATACACATTCAGGACTACTACACCACTTGAAGATGGTTTTACCGTAGGAATTGATAGAAATAAATTGGACACTCTAACTTAAGGTAGTGTAATAGTCCTACTGAATAGCATGTATATCAGAGATAAGGTACAGCGAGATAAAAAAAAAAGAAATTGGAAAAGTGTAGTGCCCTCTTGAGATAGGATACGTGCGGTAGGACCTTACGGAAACTGAAGGCACAAGGTGCGTGTTAGAAGGTTGTTAGAAAAGATTTAGATCTTTATAAATGGGACTGACAAGTGGTTCGGAAGGGCCCTGATCTGTTATCGCACTTTGAAACCTTCAGGAATACATGTTATCGCTCGATTTCTTATCGAACTTTATCTATATTAGGATAAGAGAGAAAGGGGAGTCACTTTCAATGAGGTTGATACTTTCCGGAGTGGGGTGAATCCTTACTTAGAATTCTCTTCATCTTTTTTTTTTCAATTTACGACAGGATAAATAAACTCGAGCACTTTTAGTTAGTAGCATAAAAACAGACTCGGGAGTCGTTACCGTCGAGCTATGCGAGTTTCACAATAGAATTAATGTCTACGTCAAAGTACCCTTCGGGCTCCTTTTTCCTAGTATCGACCTTAAGGATTGTTAAGGGTCAGAAAAGGGTTGATGGAATTATCTCACCTGGGATGGGACAAGCTGACCTGAAATTAATATCGAGGGAAACTAGGTGTGTGGGAATTTATATGGCTTACGTGAAACATGTAAATTGCGACATTACTATTGAATACTTTATACATGTTTTATTTGTTATGAAAACATTGCATTTGGCAATACATTGAAATATTTCATCAAGTTTGCATAACAATAACTAAAGATTAACTGCAGAGCTTGAATTTGTGTACGGATTCTGTGCGAAATATATAATGTTGCTTTTTTTCAATGCTTCCTTTTTTTTTATGTAAAAGCATATGGAATTATAAGAGGATTAAGCGAAATGGAGCTAAGAGGATTTTCCTTCGTTATAAAAATTTGTATCAGCAGTGATATTAGTTAATTGTCAATATGGAACAGTGTTGTGTATACATAAAAGTTTTTCAAGTTTTTTCCAGTGTTTCTTTTTTTTCTTTGATGCAAGACAATAGAGCAAGCAGCTTGGAACTTTTCACAAAGTCAAAGTTTCCCATTGTCTTAGTATCATAGTTGACGAGGATTTTTGCATAGTACCATGAAAGCTTCTTAAGCACATGAAAAAGCTCTTTTTTTACAATAAAGATGCGAATCTTAAAACAGTGCCAATCACCATTATTATCAGTGACGTAACGACAGAAAAAAAACAATTCCCTGTAAACAATAATTATTATTAGAATATGAGACAAAAATAAGAAAATGTTAAATTAACCCCAATAACGCTTCCTCTATTTTTACCTACGCTTTCACATACGTTATTATTGCGAGCTAATTAACGGGAATCCCTCCCTTATCAGTTGAAGCCGGTAATTTTGAAAACAGTAATTCCAGTCAGTACGTGATCAACCGGAAACCCAGCTTAGCCAGTTATCCTTGCGCAAGATCGGGTTCCCTTGTTTGCCACGTTATTAAGTTGAGCCCACATCAACCTTTGCATTAAAACGGCAACGCGACACAGATTGTACCCACTGGTTACTGTAAAATCGATAAATAACCAAAACATGATGAACTATAACAAAGGGTTGGCAATGACGAAGTAAAAGGACCCCGTCCATTCCTTATAGAAATGTTGCGCAAGTTAAATTGGCTCAAACTAAAGAATAATATAGTTTACAACATCCTGAACAAAAGTCTTAATGGGCGCAAGGTTAAAAAATTTAAAGTTTTCGAGATACGTTAGGCTAAAGCTGAGATTTAAGGATCCAGAGCTAATTGGCACAAGACGATTAAAGGTATCTCACTCACTTGAAAATCAAGTGAAGGTGTCTTAATGGAAGTCCATCAACGTAAATACTCTAGGTAATACAGAAAAAGCCATGAGGTAATCCTGGTAAAGTAAAAAAAGTCAAAGAGACAGTTTAGCCAATGATTGTATTATCAAAGATTGGTCAAAATAATGAAAACAAGACCTTGATGGATTTACATTAAAATATCTTTACTTGATTTTGAAGTTAATCAGATGCCCTAAATCGATTTGTGCCATTTAGTTCTGGATCTTTAGATATCACCTTTAGTCTCGTGTATCGCGAAAACTATTAATTTTTTAGCCCTATGCCCCCATTATGGCTTTTGTTCAGGATGTTGTAAACTGCATTATTCTTTAGTTTGAGTCAACTTTATCGTGCCAGGGTTTTCATAAGGAGCGGACAGGGTCTTTTACAAGGGTTGTGAATCTACGTCAAAAGAAAACTGCGTTAACCCCCGATTTGAATGACGGTTAGAAATTTCCTTAATGCGTCTAAGAAGCAACCTTCAGGACGATACTAATACATAAGGTAAATTTGAGTGAGGGTAGGTCTTCCTGATAGTCTTCCTACGGGGGGTTCATTCTGTAAATAACTAAGTAAGTTTCTTGGCTGATGGAAATAAGCTTATAAGAATAATGACAAGGTCTACCAACTTTCAATCATTTTCAACCCTATAATATTTGCCAACAATTTTATCAGCTCTGAGTTTTCTGTATTAGAGATGCGGTATTTTCGATTAGGGGGTGGAAATATGTAAACAAATGTTGTACTTCGAAATAAATGCTGGTAAATCAGATTAAAATGGAAACAGATTAGATCATATAATTTTTGGTACTATTATTATTAAAAAAGAAAAAAAAGAAAAAAATTCCCATAAATATTTTATCCAAATAATAGTATATCTTCGGAACTTCTTTACCCAAAACATACAATGGGAATAAGGCCAGTAGAAAATGATAATGGTTACGTGATACGTGGAATACAAAGCCCTTTTGATTCACAAACAAAGGACACATGTGTCACATATCCATTTTCCGATATACTTGAGTTTTAAGATGTTTTCTAGGATTGCTAGGTAAACCTCTACTGTCCTCCAGTTTCAAAGGATTCCGATTTATTTCACTCGCGTACGTGTGCCACGTTCTTTCCCTTGATAATGAGGTTAGAGGACAGTGAAGAAATTCTAAAAGTAACGAAACCTCGATAAATCCTAGTCGCGTAAAGAGCAATAACAGTGGTACCAATAATACGTAATTAGCATTATCAAAAGATTAATAAAACAGTCATTCTAAATTGATCGTTTGAGGGATGATAAATAATCAAAAACATGATTAAATATATCAAGATTTTTTTTTACGGATATAAAAAATTGTATGTTGATATAAAAATCCCGATTGAACGAAATGAAATTTACGTTTGTATATACATGGTATACTATTACGTTTTTTTTACAGAAATTTCAATAACGTATGTTAGCTCTTTCTACTCCACTCATACTCTAAGATTACTCTGGAAAAATTCAATATACTCCTACACGCTCTAACCTTCTTACGATTTTATTTTTTTTTTCATCTCCCTCTTGACGTCATCGATGCACGTTGGGTCGGCAGCATCGTCCTTTGGCCAAGATTTTTTCAAAGATACTTTCTCGCCCTTTCCCCACGAAATGTCTCTTTTCAGTTTCCACCTTTTCGAGCTGCCCTCTTGCTCTCCTTTACTTTTTCAGCAAATATCCCCTGTGGCTCTTCTCGAACGCCACCGTAGGGAACCAATAAATGTCCACTCGGGATTTTGTTTTTGTCCCCAGTGATACGTGAGTCGACCCGAAATCGTCTTGACATTTTTTTCCGTCTTTTTCATCCCCTTAGAAAAATCCCATACGCCCTTAACGTCCCTACGATATTTCGCCCGCGGGATCGTGCTGCACGTCCTAAAATTTCCACCACAATCGCCACTATCCACTCCCGTCACCTTTTCCCTTCATCCGATTCTCTATTACCACTCATCCCGAAAAGATTACCCGTGATACACAACGAACTACACGCTATCACGTATACGTTGGCATTAGGGTTAACTCTAAAGCTTACCAACACAAAAAATCGCAAAACCTCATTTTCCGGATATCAACCCTTGTTACGTGCTTTTACTTTTTTTTACAAATTATGTATCAAGAGAAATAATTACGTGCGTCAAGTTATTTCAAGTTAGCGGCACTCTTGGCGGTACGCCCTAATGTCCTCTGTGGGGCACCGTTTAATTAATAAGTATTAATGAGGTTGCCCAACATGTGCTTTATTATCTGCTAAATAGCGTTTCTGGAGGATAGCGTAACGAAGCGTTTTGTTTCGTGTCTCGTATATATTCTCCAGAAACTCATTAATATCTCTAATGATTTCCTCAGGTGAAATTAACTCTTAGGTGTTAGATTATCGTATCAGGGATGCTATGATGTATTATTATATCTATATCTTTATCATTTGGATTTCTTATCAGACCATATTCACGCTCTTTATTTCTCAATCGTATTTCTCCAGGTCTCTCAGGGGTGACTCTCTGCTGGAGATATGTGTTATATTGTATAACAACGACACCCTCTCCCCCCCCCCCTTCCTCCCTCTCCCTCTCCCCACCACCCAAGCTAAGCTGATATCAAATCATTGAGTTATTACTTTCTCTCCTTCAGGGCTGAACAATGTCTACTGCGTACATTTTGCTGGCCGAATCGTCCGGCCTCCATTGTCCACAGGATTTAGGGATACGAATTGGCTGGTGCTTTTACCTTTATCTCTGATACGTGTGTTTTTGTATCGCGCAACGCGTACACGCTTTGGATGACGAGTTATTAATTTGATTTGGAAAAAAAAGAGAATATTTTGAAAACAAGAGAAATGCTGTCACTGGCTGTTACAATTCGGTCAATGAGTATGTATGTGACGTCACTCGAGTAAGAGGAAAACATCATTTTTTATTGTGTTTTGAATATTTGCAATTTAATTTTTGTTTCGTGGAAAGGGGGAGGTAGTGGCGGAGGCGGGAAGAGGAGTGCATTACAAATTTCCAAGGTGGATGATTTTCTGAAGTAGTTAGGATATGACGGTTTTTTTTTTCTTAAAAGTCCTAAAAATATACCAAGAGATACAGTATGTTTGACGTACAAGTTTTGTACGCTCGTGTGCAAGAGAAGGAAGAGATAAAGGAAGATGACAGGCGTATGGAAGATGGTAGTTGAGTAAGAGAGAAACGCAGGTACTCGACGATTTTTATGGTTTTACCTGAACGATCAGACACTTTATATGTTGCTAACACATCCCGCATTCCGCGAGGACGCGCTCGGATGATTTTTTATTCGTTTACGTTATCTTGCCATTTTACAGCCTACCGTTCGTCCATTTGCCTGCATAAATACTTACGATCGCGTGCGATCTTCCGACACGTTTACGAGCAAATATTCTCGTACTTTGCCACCGGCGAAATGGTCTTGTACCGAAGAAAGAAAATGTTCACCTTTTACGTACCGCCGGTAATACACTCGGAGAAGCCCAGCAGGAACAAGAGGACAAGTAAAATGAAGTTGGCCGACCTTTTTTTCTTTTTTCTTCTAGCTTTTCAAAAGTTCTAGAGGATGAGAATTTAGCAACTCTTCACACGTCTCTTACGCTTTGACCAATTTACATTAATCCCATATGCTACACACCCTTTCTCCACGTTACACGATGCGGAATGAATATGCGCTTTCTATTTAAACCAAAACTTAACATACACGATGCATATTTCATATATTTTAATTATATCCAACGGCGCGACAACGATTTCCATTGTTTTTCACAGCCTGTTATATCCAGAGGCTCCCAGCTGCGTTCTGGTACCTCGAAGTCGTGACGTAATTTTTAATACGTCAATTTTTACCAAGCCAGAAAGACAAGCTTCATATAATTTTACAGGATTTTCGATAATTCGACACTTAATGATTTTCTAGTTACTTCGATTAAATATCTCACGATCTATTTCTGTCCCTTTTGACAGCAACCGTACGTGAGGGACATACACGTGTTGAAAAAAAAACAAGCCCAAAAAGAATTATGACAGATAAAAGAAGAGCTCTCTCTATCGGAACGAGAACTTTACCGTGAACGAGCGTAACACTCTCGATTACGTCCCCGAGGCCCACACATGTGATACGTCATCTTCTTGAGTTTTTTTTTTTGTAAGAAAAAAGGAATCGGGAAAGAAGCCACGATTTTTGTCGCTGCGCCTAGAATATTAAGTTATGGCACGTAACTCGTGAATCGATCTCTTCAGATAAAGCTTACTACTTTTATATATACATATATCGTACCTATACGCGCTGCCAACCTGCTGGAGGCATATACTGAAAATACTATTGAGTATTTTCTGTCTTTCCTTCCGTTACGGTTAAAGCCGTGGATACGCGGGGAAACGGATAAGTATTTATTATGGACACTTTTTTTGCTTTCTTTTATGCTTTCTTCTCTTTGACACCAGGAAACTTATACTTCCGCCCATCTCTTCCATCGACTGACGCTTTCTGCCCTTCGGAAGCTGCGTCGTTAAACTCTTAGATTAACTCGCGGAATTACCAGAAAGTTTTATCGGGACGCTATTACATTAGAATGGATAATTATATGGCAGCCATAGCCTGTGGCGCTTTGATTAAATCTCCTGTAATAGGAAATTATCACGAATTAGAAATTATAATGGGAGACCTTTTTTTTTCCCTTTTTCAATATCATTATCTTCATTCGTTTTAATAATGCTAATAAAATTCAATAATTTCTTTATTAACTTAATAATAATATTATTATTATTATCCGTCTGTAAATCTATAGATTAAATATTAGTCTGCAATTAACTTTGTCCTAATTTACAAGTTTGTAAGGATATCACGCGGTACTCTGCTGCTTTCACGTATGTACACACGTGCTCCACTAAATAGATTTGGCTGGCAGTGATTTTCCGATTTTAGGCCTGAACCACTAATTAACCGAATTACAATGGAGAAATATTGGGTTAGCCGAGAGAACTTGTTTAATAAACCTTGGACAATAAATTTTCCTTTTTCCGCTACCTCCTGGCAATGATCCCTATACTTCTTTCAATATACTCAATATCTCCACCTCTAATGCTTATTATTTCTTCGTTCGTGCTAATACGTAAACAAGGCGACACTGTTTAAAAAAATTTTGCGTTCGGATTGCCGCTGCTATTGAACCATGGCGCTTTTATTTGAAAAAAAAAACGTCGAGTGCTCCAGGCTGCTTTCGATACCTTTATTCGTCACTGCCTTCTTACAGCTTTTTATGCTTAAACTTATGATCCATGTAGAAGCTGCAGGAGTTATATTCGTATGAGAACAGACGGAGCGGCCATCTATGTGTACCTGCAGGTTCCATGGAACCCGACTTTAGCACAGTCCAAAGATTCAAATCGATATTAACTTAAAATCGTCTGTAGTTGTCAGGAGAGGAAGATATAGGTGTTTTGAAATCCGTGAGAAACGTAAATTTGAAATTTTTGAAAATTTCCAAAATTTTCATAGGCTTCTTTGATAATCTGTGAAAATTTTCAAAATTTTCAAAGTTATGTTTCTTGCGGATTTTCAAACAATTGTATCTCTCTTCCTTAGGAACTACACACGAAATTAACTTTATTCTACAAACAACTACAAATATTATCTGAATTAATATCCATTTGAATTTTTTGATTATGTTAAAATCGGGTTCCAAGTTCACATGGGTGGATCAGCTTGATTTATTTTACTTCTATATATAAAGAATCATCGTGTGAAAGTATCTTGGGAAAAGAAAAGAAAACTAGCATTGCCACGTGCCAAAAGAAGGAAATTAGCATCGCAGGGTAAGCGACACTTGGTATTTAATGGGAGAAATGTAAAATTGTGCAGATCTCGTGAAAATAAATCACAGGGGATGTCTCGAGTATACGAAGACAAAATGGCGCAACGTTATAGAGCCACTGAATTCGCCCTTTTCGTCTTGAGTTTTCCGTAAGGGGGAATCCTGCTCAATTCGCTATATGCAAAGTGGGCCAACGGGAGCCTTTTCTTGTGGCGCGTGTGCTTTCGCCTAGGACATTACCGTTCTCTCATTTTTTTTCTTTTTTCTTGTTTTTTTTTTTTCTTCTCCTACTTGCCTTCCCTGCAAAGTAAATACAGATCTACGTATCAAGCACTAGGAAATATACACGTCATTGACTTCAGGAGGCAAGGAGGCAGACGGATTATGAACGAACAAAAAAAGAAAAACCAAGTAGCGCTGGACCAAACCAAGAGTTGCTGCGAACATTCAGGTGGTTTTACAGGAAGAGTTTTTCATTATCTTTTTTTTTCCGGACCTTTCCTCATATCTCGTACTTAATCTTCTGTAAAGTTTTTTTGAGGATCATCGTTATACATGTAATGTACGGAGTATAACGTGGCTTTTGCAACAAAAAAAAAAGAAAAATGTAAAAAGTATCAAACAAATCGAAAGATTTGTTTCGGCGATTTTATATATAGAGGTGAAATTAAAAAAAAAATTCTGCACGAAACGGAAGACTCCTTTCTTTATATTAAAAATTATTCGTCGCTCTTCTTTTGTTTCTGGAATTTTGCTGGTACTGCGAACTATCATTTTTTTTTTACAAAGAATTATGACAGCCGAGAAATGAAAAACATGCCTGACGTCGGTATAGAAATATCAATTTTTTTACGTCTCCAAAGGTAATCTTCGTTAAAGGGGGCCGAGTCCATGCCGTGAAAATGTAAATCGAGAAGCTGCGGTTTCCTCCTTAGTCCTGAGACTGGGGACTGAAGTAGCGCATGACGAATCGCCAGATAGATCCCATTTCCATTTCTATACTCCTCTTCTTGGGTGACGAGACGCCATCGCTCTTCCTAAGGTTGATTTCTTTGGTTGTCTCGCGACGAAATAATTTTTTTTTCCTAACCGTCACTACCTTATCATATATTCTCTGTTAGATAAAATACCATCTCTTCAGACAATTATTCTGTCAATTTCAAAAATTAAATTTTCATTCTCCTCCTTTTTTTAAAATTCAAATTCCTTCGTGAGACCATTTACGTATTCATTTTTCTGTTGACAGAAAAAGTCCAATCAATAATATTATAATTGCATCCTTATATATTGTAATCGATATTTTAACATCGGGAATAACGTCGCCAAGATCAGTTAGTATGCTAAGTTTTCTCTGTCGATCATAAACATTGCCATATTCTCCTGCAGCAAATGGTATCCAATAGACGAAACATAGAGATATAGACCAGCCTATACAGAGCCTGAGGATATCTAAGTTATTTAACGAGTGTCCAGTAATAACTAACCGTATATCTAAGGCGACCTGCCAACGCTCAATGCATTTGTTGTAATTCATATGGGGAATGTGTGCAGCATGTATTTCTTGAAAAGGACCGTAGTTGCAGCCGCCCTGATTCTCTCTACATACAGTTATACCTATATGTGCTGTCTACCATATGCAGTACAATATACGCGCAGTACCAGAAACGGCAGAGAACTTACTGATTTACGTACAGCTACTTCATTCGAGGTGAACTGAAAAAGTTGCTTATTCTGTTAGAAAGGAAAAAACTGTTTCTTCAAAATTGACTACAGCGGAGAAGAAATATTTTTAAAAATACAAAAAAAGCTCAATACATACATGCTAAGGCGGAAAATGACGTTCGAAATGAAAAATGTAGTTTGAAGTGGAATCGAATGAAAGGAAAAACATTTTAATGAGATAAAAATATTTGGTGCTACTTGGATTCCGTGATTCTGAAAAAAAAATTCAAGGGTTTTAAAAACGTGCGAGTAGTTGGCTGTGTTAGGATATAAGAACTGAAGTGAGTAGAGTATAAAGGTTACAAGCAGCTAAATAACTTTGGCGCTTCTGGAAACATGGTCTGGTACCTATGAAAAGTTAAACCCACCCGCCACGAATCCTTTCGCACTAAAACATTCCTCCAGCCGGCACCCCCTGCCACTCTTATGAATTATGCCCTTGTGGGATTCGTAGCACTTCGTGAACCTCAACCACTGCTTTCTACTAGTGTGTATTTTAAATGGTTTTACGCCCTTTGCATTCGGGCACCCTTACGTTTTGTGAATGGTGTGAGGAAGAGGAAGGATTGATGAATTTGACTCGCTTCAAAAGAATTATCATCGATACTTTTCACTTGATTTGATTGATACGGAAAAGGAGTTGGGTGCATTAAATTGTAAAGTCGAAAGAAATTTTGAAAAATTTTGAAGAGCCTCATACCCTGCGACGGTTTTCACTTTGACTTACACGAATATTCATAAAGGATGTTAAATAAAATATGTATCGAAGCGCGAGAGAAAAATTAAAAAAAAAAATGTGTACGCTCGTTAAACAAAATTGTTTTAAATCTTATAATTCATGGATTTAGTACGTCGCTCCGTTTTCTTATCAATATTCATTTTTCGTCCCTTCATTCGTTTAACAGTTGTCCCGAAGCCGGCGCATTAATTAACGAAAGAAACATTTATCCGGATAAAGTACTGAAGTGTACCAAATAATCAGCAATTTGGTATTATACGTTTCGAATCGCTGATATCTTTAACGAACCACCTGAACTTTTTCTTGAAAAATATTCCAAAAGAGAATGAATAAGACCGTATAGCAGTATATACGTATATCTTCTTCGTAAAGACAATAGAATTCCAGGTAAAATAATCAGGATGAAAATATTCAAATCCTGAACTCTGACCTTACGAAAATTAATATAATATAATGCATAATACAGATAGGCATTAAACCAGTGGAATGCCATTGTCAGGCTGAACATTTATTGCAGCCCAAAGGATTGTCGCCTCCACCCCTTCAGCCCCCTTCTCTTTTCTTCTCAATTCCCAAGGGAGAATCGTGCAGTATCACGAAGAGAGAATCAGAAAAGCATTTATGATAAATCTCTGACGCAATTCTCTCGCGAAGACTCACGAACCATGTAAAATCTAAGTATATAACCTTACACATAGAGTAGATACATAGATGACGCAGTTTGTGTGTAAATATCAAGCAATGTTACATAAAAACCTCAGCAAGGGTAATAAGATAATTTATATACATATATATTATATATTGTTTCAGAATTTATCATTGGTAAGGGTGTTATCGCACACATACAGAAATTATGGGAAGAGTGTGTTAGTAAAACATGGCTGCTTGTGAGCTTAGAATTCAGGCCTAATATATCTTGAGGCTCGATTAGTCGAGCCACTCGGTTCTAGATAGCAGTTCCCAAATAAGAGGGTGGCGAACGAAGTGGAAAGAAATCTCTACTTGTTTCTTCAACCCTTATAGTTACCTTCATGAGTCCTTGGTCCCTTTTATCCCCTCCAGACTTTCTCATCATCACGTTAGAATTTTCTTCAGCCCCCTCTGTGGTGCCACAGCCAACTGGCATATACATATACGCAGTGGCACACAGGCAACAAAGCTACCATTGCTGCGATAACGGAATTGAACCACCCTCGAATTAAGGATAGAAACGCTATCTTTCTCAGGTACAATGATTAATGGAGTATAGACAAAAACGATAGACTGCGAAGATTTCTATCGAAGTAACGAAGCATTTCCGTGGCGAAAACGCGCACTCTTCCTCCACTCTCATTCCCTTCCTACCCCTTTTTTATTCCTCCTTCTCCCTATTCTTTTTGTTTCTTCTCATTTTTCTTTCGTGCAATTTCACTCGTTCCTCGGTTCTTTGTCTAGTCCATGAAAAACCCTAGGCATCCCTTACTGCGTTTATGCTTCTTTTTTATTTTTTCATTTTTCCTTTTGATACTGTTATTATTACGATTCATTTCTTCTTCCAAGGACTTCGAACACCACCGGGCGCGTCTTGTTTACAAGGTTGTAAGGGACAACGTGAGGTCGTGTTATTAATTAGTGAGGAATAAGATGACGTTGATTCTGAGGGTTAATTAAAACTTTCTAGACACTCCGAGGACAATTTGTATCACAAGCAAGAATTTCTCCAAACGCACTTGACGAGTATTGCTCTTGAAAGTTATCAGGCCAGTCATTGTTTTCATTGTCCTTGCAGTATCCACGGACGTTAGAGACTCTGAGGTTGGAGATGACATTACAGGCGAAACGTTGAGATATCCTTAAGGGATCTACGAGTTTGGGAATGTCAGCAAAGATCACGTAAACGATAAAAAATGTCCAAACCCTTCTTAACTCCTGACGTTATAACTCTTAATCGTGAACAAACCTTGGATTTTCGAGGACTAAAATCCCTAGGAAGTATCTAGATTCATATACCTTCATCTATATACATATATAATATACTATATGTTGTTAGATTACTGCCAAGAATAATCCTTGAACTTGAGTCGGGCAAGATCCTTTAGTCCCTGTCTTATCCATCTGCTATAAATAGCGTTTAGATAACAAACGAAAGATGGCGTATCGATAAGCGAAGTAATTTTAAAATAGGTCCGTGTCCTTAGCACCCTATGTACCTTTAAACAAAGGTTATTCTAGGCGAATGGTATTGTTCTTTGTATATATATATATAAAGGCAACAGCAATTGTTATATATATATATATATATATATATATATATATCCTTTAACTCTCTTTGTATATATATATATATATATCCTTTAACTCTCTTTGTATATATATATATATATATATATACAAAGAGAGTTAAAGGATAGCAAAATGGCGGAAACTTAAAAGGAAAATCGTGTTCGTCGCGACTCGACACGCAGTTGAGAAAGTGAGTGTATGCAAAAGAGAGGGAAGGAAAGTAGACGTGAAAAGAAATAGAGAAAGTCAGAAATTGAAGGAGAAACGTATTTCAGCTAAGGAAATCTCTTGTTTTTCTTCTTGGAAACGCATCGATGAAATTAATCAGGAACACGGGGAGATTTACGAGTCAATTCCGTGAATAGGTTTATGGGTAGGAAAAACATTCATTATTTTCTCGAATCACGCTCGATAAGTTTGTGAAATTTTTAAGTTCCTATTTTTCTCACGCGGTCAGGATCTAGCACTGATTTGGGATTAGGATGCTTTGCGAAAGTATTTAGTATGTATTAGGTATGTAATAGGTATGTAATAAGTATGTAATAGGTATAACACGCATCGGGTTTCTATTATTCCTTTACGACGTAGAATTCTGTTGGAAAGAGGACTTTTCAAGAAAAAAATGTCCTATTTTCAATGCTGCTTTGCCAAAGGCAACGAATGGGTTTTACATTGATTTTCATTGATTTATCATACATTTGCAATGGGAAATTTTCCTACGGGAGGTTCAAACGTTTTTAGTTATATTTAAACGTACTTCTATTTTACAGTCGCTATTTCTACACTTGAAGATTCGCAAACCGTGATTGTTTCACGAGCGTTCGTAATAAATTCTTTTTCATGTGTTTTTACGGGGTTTCTCTTCTTTTTTAAAACTTTCGTCTTTTTACCATGTTTAGCAGTTTTCCCATTACGAATGCAAAACCGTGCAGAGGCAACAATGTTCGTAAAGATAAAAAGAGGAATAAGAATAAGGAAGGCCGCAGACTCGTAAGCGCGTCTCTCATTAAAAACTTTCTGATATTTTTGTGATAAAGTATAAAAAAAAAGAGTTGAAAACATAAATAACATAGAAAGTCAGACCGTGTTTAGCGATGATCCTCATCGTTCATTCTCGACGAGCAAACCAAGAAAATTGTACAAATCAAAAGAAAAACTTGTACTTTGCATTCGTTATATGTACGCGGAAACGCGGAAATATAATTTTTGAAAATTTTTTTGTCGTGTATTAAATATAAAGAGAAGTACAAGACATTTTCCCTATTAAAATTGTATGGTTTAGTATTATTATTTTTAAGTCCGCACGTCTAGAAATATCGAAATTTTTAATATTTTTCCAACGGACCGAGTTTCACCGGAGGACCAATCACTTTTCCTGTCGACGGATATGACGGTTCCTGGAAGCAGGAGAAATTCAATTTGGAAAATTTCCTCGGGCATGCGAGCCAGGTGTCGCCTTCTTGTCTGACCATTCGACCGTACGTGCTGCTATTACTATATCGTACGCGCTGTTTTAGAAGCAGCCTTATTTTCTTTTTCTTCTTTTTCCATTGTTTTTTTATGTTCTCAAGACTCGCATTCCACTCTTCTTTTTATCCTTTCTATCCTTTACGAGGAACAGCCAATCGATAGCCTTTAAGCCAGATTATTAAAAATGAACAGTTATTTTTTTTTTTTTTTTTTCAAGTAAAATTAGAAGAATATTTACCCGTATTTATAATCCTTACTAAATTTCAGTCAAATTGGCTTTCACGGATAAAAATTACAAACTGCAAATCGATTTTCCGTTAAAATTGGAAAAATTAAGTGAAATCTGCTACCAAAAATGGTATCCATATACGCTTGACATATGCTATATGTATAAAAAGCTTTAGTCGAATATGCAATTTGATCGATGATCGTAAGCTCCAAGCTCCAGTTCATCAATTCAGTCATCAATCAGCTATGAGAGATCAATTCCTTCTTCCATAGCTTTGACTTATTGAGGTGGAAAATTTTGCTCATACATTATTACACCTAACGCCTATAGAAAAGAAAAGAATCAAACGAAAACGAAAGCTCTAACAATTATTGATTATTAGCTATACGTAGATCAATGAAAAGTTATTATTATAATTTTTCCTTGCTTTTGAAAATTTTTTGCATTCATCGTGTCCCTTTTACGTCCCTCGACGTCGAACGCAAAGGTTACGCTACCCGACGGTAGTTGGCACTACAAAAATATTCTTTTCTCTTGATGCAGCTGCATATCCAACTTGTAGCCGAATTTACATGGTAATAAGATATTTCATGTGTGTACTATTTTAATTATGCGCGACATTCGTACCGTTATAAATATGCAGATTCTTGTGTACATATGACTCACGGCTAAAAGAGACGTTGCAACTGCATATCGGATGCTGCATATGGAAAAGATGAAACGATCCAAAGCACTTTTGTTTATTTGAGAATTTTGAAAAAACTACAAATCCTTTGTAAAAGTTAAATGAAACATCCTTTACAAAAATTCAATAAAACAGACTAATAAATAATTAAATTGATAAATCATATTATTTAGCCTATTCGCAAAAATTCATTGAAAACGAAATCACGCGATTCACTAACGTTTTGACTTTTTATTCAATTGACAATGCGAATTATATTTTCGGTTTAAGATACGTAATATGGAATTTCAAAGGGGATTGACATATTATCGGCATAATTCAGTATAGAATTGTTCAATCAATCTATCAAGGACCATTGGGAGCACGGAATTGGAGGAAATGTTGTAGACTCCGGCAGACTGGAGTCCTCAAAGTCCTTAATTGTAATAAAATCGTGAACCACGTCGCGGAACGTGTTGATATGGCAATAAAAGAGAGAGAGAGAGAGAGAGAGAGAGAGAGAGAAGAATAGACTAGGGAAATATAAATACCAAACAAAGATAACAAAGAAAGGAATTGAAAACGCAGAGCCGCCTGCTATTCGAATTTTAGGGGATCCTAAAAGTATGAAAATCAACGAAATCCGGATTGTCGTTTAACCAATCCCCGTTGACTGGGCAGGCGTACTAAATCCTACGCTAACGACCATTTCGTCACTTCCTGTTTCCAATTTCCCGGCACAGGCCATGAGTTTCCCGTTTGTCGCGCGTTCAATATGTTGCTAAAAGGGTGGATAGTGAAAGGGATAGAGAGAAGAGAGAAAGGAAATCGCCGTAGAACGTTTCGTATCGTCGTGTCAAATGCAATTTTGCAAAATCGATATACGCATCGATGTTTATATTGGTTATGTATAAAACTTGATCGCCATAACTGGAGCGACACACCAGATCGTCTACGCGAAGTTATCGCTGTTGGCACAACTGCCGGACGTGGATAAATATTGAAATTCCAGGTGAGTTCGCATCGAAGCTTAAAAGTCATGGAGTATCGTCCTGAAGGAGAAAAATTGCCGAAAAAAACCCTTTTTTTTCCGGAATTTCAAATCACTTGCATTCCTTTTAGAAAACTGCTTTCAGCTCGACTAAGCCTCATGCAAATCCTCAAAGCCAACTGAACGTCGCTGGCCGAGGCTGGGTGATTTTTTACCTTATTTTTTTTTTATCTTGGCTTCACGACAGACCAAACTGCGTCCAAGTACTATGGAACTGTATATATGAGTATTATGTATCCAGTGAGTCTCAATTTTTATCCATTATCCCATAAAGCCCTGGAGAGAAGAATGGACAGTTTCCGGTTGAGATACCGTTAAATGGAATTACGCAAATTTATGTAAAATTTTCTTTTCCCTCTTTGGAGCCGGATGCACGATGATTGTCCTATGTTTCTAACGGGGCTTGGGCTCTATACCTCGATACCAGTAAATTTTCCTCAGCCTACGTCTTAAGGAATTTTCGGCGGATAAAGTAGCAAGAAAAAATGAAATTGGCAAATGAAATTCAATAGCTGCTCGACCTTCGTTAGATAGCTATCGCGAATATTTATTAGCGCAGAAATCAATTGTCTCAGTTCGTCATCTTATTGGCACAGACTGTAAGAAATACGACGAGGATTTGGATATATTATCTGTTTACACTACGCACTAGCGCCTTTTAATAAAGTGGCCTGAGTTACGATTCAAGTGATGTAACGATGATGCAAATGATTAACCTAGGGATTAAACTCACGAAGTAAACGACGTGAAGTTCACGCCGAAAGACTTGCCGTGTGAACTTATGGATGAAAATTCAAGTTGGATGCCAGGAGTTGACAAAGACTTAACTTTATTACGAACTTTGTTAGAGGCTTTTCTAGGATTTGACACTTCGCTTATTTCTACGTTACAAAAAAAATAAGAAGTTGATTCTGGCTTATCAGAAGAAAAAAAAGTTATACTTTACTTTTAACGTCGCTGTGAATTCTGGTTAAAAGTTTCTAATGCAAAAGACTTTTCTTGATCTATTAAAGATTGTATACAGAAATGGTATTAACGACAGTTATTTTAACTGGAATTTGGAAAATTTTTTTGCAGTGTAGAGAAATTACGTTATATTTTATTTTTTTGAGAGCAGATGTATAATAGCTGCATGATGTTTCGGAGCTTTGACTATTTTGGAAAAGGTTGCGTATTTACGAGTCCAATAAAAAAACTTACCGTTTACCTGTAGATGTATCGTCATCAAAACAAAATTTCGGGCTGTTCGACCGAAAATCGAAAAGGCTCGACGGATACGTGAAGCTGAACCACAATTTCGGGAAATTTCGAGAAGGCATTATGGGAAGTTCTCGAAAACTGGCGGAAGTGATGAAAGTGGATGAGTCGCAGTGGCACATCGCACCGACGCCATAACCTAAGGCACGAAGCTTTTATCCACGGTTAAACTAAAAGCCCAGCTAGGTCCACGCGGTCGAATGGAAAAGAGTCGATAGAGCGAGAGCGTCGCGCCGGCTCGGGACAGAATAAAGGGAGGAGAGAAGCTCCGACATAAAAAACAAAAGAAAACGAAGGGCAAAGGACAAAAAAAGCAGAAAAAGCTACAAACAAACAGCCGAAAGTTGAAATTTCTGCGAGAAAAAAAAACGCTTTTCAGAGAGCGATGGCTTCATTGAATTATTTTTGAATTTCTTTTTCTTTATAGGATTTTTATTGAGGCCTCTTCGACGTGTTTCTCCTCATTCGTTTCTCTTCGAAATCATTTGATGGGAAAAATACGAGGTTGCTTAGCGTCTATAAAATCGCTTGGAAGAAAAGAAAAAAGAAAAAGAATCCAAAAGTATTTCATTTGAATATTCGAAACGAGTTCATCCGGGGTTTAATTAGTTTCTATTGCAAGATTGACCTTTTCGATATCGATAGGTTGTTAACATAATGATTGAAATTACGCGTGGCATACACGAAAGTCATTTGCTCTTACACAAACGCTATTAATTGGAACGCAGTTAATTAATCGTAACGAGGGCTACCCCTGTGTTAATTACTAACTGCGAGGCAATGCCAGCGTTTCCGGTGGTGAATAAAAAAAAAAGGTCAACTGCCATCTGACAGTCATCTGCATCCGTGCGTTGATATTTCTGCCGTGAAAGGGGATGGATGAAGAAAACATCCATATAGGTACGGGAAAGGTATGAAGATATAAAAGGTACGCTTGAAAATCGAGCCCTCTCCCTGGAATTCGGGGTAGAAGGATATGCGGTCGAGACGAGTGAAAATGAAGTAGGGGTGAAAAGAGGGACGTGTAAAATTAGAGAATTTCCTAGGATAAGGTAAAAGGATGCCCGTTAAAGTAGCAAGGGCGAGATGCCGAGTGTGTTATGCGGTCGCGTTTATCCCTAAACGATGACCCTCGGCAGTTAATTGGCTGAAACACCCCTTGAAAGGATAAAAGTCATTGCCTGTATACGTCAGTACGTTAATAGGAAAATTCACCCTACTCGCGCCGTAGATCATCCCCCCGTCCCTTAGCAAAGGATAATCAATGATCGAAGATCAAGGATCGAGCACCTGTTTCATACGTTTTTGTTATGATATTTAATAAGAGACCAGAGTGATACATGACGTCAGGCGTTTATTAAAGTACCAGCAAAAAAAAAAATAAAAAAACAGGGCGTTACCGCAATCTGGTAACGTACTTTTTCATCCCTTAGGATTTTAACAAGTTTCCTGGCTTCCTAGGAAGCGTAGTAGTTCATCCGGCATATACTGACTGCCTCTGACTGCTATCGCTGGCCAAACTACGAAGGATGAAGTTTTTACCCTTGCAGATAGCGAGGGTAGTACAATTTTCCAGCAAGCTTTTATTACAGAAACATCCCTTTCTGGTAAAAGCCGTCGCTTCTACGCAATGGCGCCATATTATTTTTGGAAGGTACAGGGACTGCGTGGATAACGTTCGCTCTAAGGGATGAGAGAGGCCGAGAATGAACGTGCTACAGCACGTACGTCCAGTGTTAAGAGGAGTGGAGAATCGGAGGGTGAAAATAAGGGCGGAAGGTATCAAGGAAGCCTGTAGGGGGAGCAAAGGACTACGAAAAATAGCAAGTATAGAAATACTAATAATGATAGAGGTAAGTGCTCCATCTTATTTTATGGAATGGTGAAGGAGGAGGGGAGAGGGGGAAGGGGATGATAATTTGTTTTCTCTTACGTACACAATCTCTACTAATTATATGGTTGTCAGCCACAAAGTACGAAAGGACCAGTTCCAGCATCCGTGAACTGCTTCTGTTTGGACCAATTGACGCGCAATCGTGAAATATCGAAAAATCTGCGATATGAGACCATGAGAATGATACAGAATTTTGTCTTCGTTCCTTTAATTGCATCAATTAGACGTAACCACGTCCCACCCTCTCGGGCGAACTTGCACGTTTTCTACGCCTTTACGAAATTCTTTTATTTCCTTTTCTCCTCTTCTTACCTTAAGTATCTTCGCGCTTTATCTACTCTCGTTCCATTTTCCTTTGTTCCGCACCTCTATACTTCTCTGGCCTGAAAGTTCAGGAAATTTCTGATATACTGGTTTATTCAATCGAAAAGCACCGTCTGAAGTGGGCAAGCGCGTCCATTAGATTGTTATGATAAAGCTATGTTTGGGTGATACGTTTGGGCTGAATAACCCGGTATAATTCCTCTTTTGATTTTCTAGTAAATCCTGTATAACGAAATACTTAATGGAAAATTAATCAGCCGCTCCGGATTTATGGATTGATAGAGTTTGGAAGGCCGATACAACGAAATCAGGGTGAAGATACAGTTTCGTTTCACGAGAATGTTAAATAAAAGGTAAAAAGGAGACTGTATTTTTATTCACGGGTAATACATGGAATATTACGTAACGCGTAACAAGTATGCATTGTGAGCGTTCGTAGAAATGTATTTCTATTCTCACGTTTCCATGGCAGTGACGTGGGGATTCCATGTCCATCCATGTTCAGTGAAGCATTCCTTAATTACTGTATATGTTCCTACGCCACGTTTCAGTGGCGTAGGAATACGGAAGACGGAAAATGTATGAAATTGCCATTAATTCCGGAAATTGAAGAACGGAAAATTGTAGGAAATTTCCAAGAATAAATTTCACAAGGGTCACCGCCTGTTTCCGGATTGACCTCAAAATACCCAATAACCAATGGGATAATCGCATAGAGTAATTACACGGTATAAATTCTAATTACGTAGATCTCTCTACGTAATACCTGAATATACACGGTATTAATAAGCGATATCCAATATCTATAGTTATCGATCATACCAAATGATCACCTCCGTTCAAAAATACATGTTAAAGTTTCCCTCGTTTCCCTGGATATCTTCTTATAGCTACATAACATTCTCTAGTATTTATACCATCGTAAACATGGGTTGGCCGAACGGGTTAATTTTAAAAGGAATAAATTTCAAATTCTACAATAATTTTTTTATCGGATTCATCATTTTCACCCAATAGCAATAATATATGCGCTCTCCGATATCAGGCTGGTTAAACTTCAAACATTTCGGTGGTCGATATCTGTCGAAGAATTAATGATCACGTGTGTTGGACTACCAAACACCTAATACTGGCTGAGTGTTAAGTCTCCTAATATATGTGCATATATGTATGAACCAATGGCGCGACCTTAGAATAGCATTGTACATATAGTTTATATTGTGACGAGGCGCCCCGCCTTGTCACGGCCCTGACCGTCCGAAGGGACCTGTGCCGACTCGTGATCTCCCGAAACTACACGAAGGTAGACGGAGATACCCGAGCGGCCAGGGACTCAGGGAGTGCGAACAGAACAGTGAAAGTGAAGTGATAGAAACCATAGACTAGGAAGTGGAAGTGGAGAGAGAGAGGTTGTGCGAGATATAGGGAGCGAGAGAAAGAGAGAGAGTGTGCGAGAGATAGAGAGAGCGAAAGAGCGAGCCCGGAGCCGGCCCCAGGAGACATCTGGACCCCCTGTCCACCCCAACATAAAGTATGACAGTGTTTTGGGTTCAGCTTCTTCAACCCCCTCACAATATATGTGTCTCTTGAAAAATTCTTGAAATATATATAATTCGAGGGACATACATATGATAAAACAAAAAGTAACTTCGTAGAACAAAAAGTAACTTCGTAGAACAAAAAGTATTCTTAATAGGACATTGTCTCATAAGAATAACAAGTATGACAACAGAGGACATTAGCAAATAGAATATCAGATATCATGTATTACTCTAAGAATAAAAATTTAAGAAAAACCCAGAATATCGAGATAAATGTGGTTTTATACGAATTCGATAAGGATTCAGGTAAACTGGTACGATTTCCAATTCGTATAAGGGATCGAAATGGAGTGCACAAAGGAAGAGTGGCGGATAGGGGGAGGAGTAGAGGCGATAATCTTATCGCAGTCGTCGAAATCGATCCTTAACAGAGACCGTAAAGAATCCAGGAATTTATTGAGGAAACAGTTTGGAGGTTGGCAACTCTACAAGGTGGACAATGGCTGCTCGTAGAGTGGACACGTTTTATATCAAGGTACAAACTTAACCTGATGATATTACTAGCAAGCTAAGAGGAATTCGATGTTTCTTTGATACATCGAGATTGGCAAAAGTGATTTTACATGGAGCAAAGTCTTCGAGATATTAGGGAGTTATTGTCAGCTAAGGTTCACTCTGATAACTTACTGGAAACACCATTACTGTAAATGGCTTTTCTACTTGGGTAATTTGATGCCTTTAGTATCGTCTTACGTTTCCAGTATCTAGTAGATTTAGCACTCGGTTCCGTCATGTAATTAAGGTATAATTTGGATACGTTAAATTTCGTATATAATTTAATAGTCAAATAAGCATTGTTTAATTAATGAGATCTAAGACGTTTATTATTATATTTTTTTTTCAATTAGATACATCTGTCAAAATCCATGCCTGATATTGTATCTTGGTTAAATCTACCGAGTCGGACACGTTGATATCCATAGACATAAACGTACACGGTATGCAAGACGTGGTTTGTGCATTTGGCACATGTGTGACAGATGGTTTTGTGTTCCGTCTGGAGGAGAGTTCACAGTTGAGGGTTGATCGTGGAGGGTTAGAAGGTCACTTAGAATTTGAGGGATGGGATAATTCGATCGGCTTTCATGTAAACTTTCGAGGATTTTGGAAGGAGCAGCTGTCGACGCGGGTTGATATGCAAAGTTTGGTGTTAAGAATAGCAAAGATGGAGACCCAAGAAGGACCCAGGTTTACATGCATTTTACGAACGACTTATTTGTACTTTTTTTGTTTGGACAAAGAATTTAAGGAATTTATATTACTTGCGCTAAAACGAGTTTATGGAGATTTTGAGCTTCAGCAGATAATGACTGTTGGGACGCTGAGCATCGTGAAAAAAGGAAATAATAAAATTTCTTCGGCGAATACATTTGTGAGTACTTTGTTCCTTTTCGTTTGTATTTGCCCCTGTTTTGAAAAAAAAAAGAGAGATCGTCAAGGCTGCCATCTGTCTCCCGCAAATAAAAGACGGTAATCCCGAGCCTCTCCGAAGAAAACGAGTTCAACCCAAGTCGCGAGGACTCGTGCAAAAGGTACGATTAAAGATACTCTAAAGTGAAAATATTTCAAGAAAGCGGGAATAAGAGAAAGTAATATATAAATAATTTGGCAATCACCATCTACTCTCCTACTTCCACCCGTGCCCTACCTTCGTTCCTTTCTCTGACGCAATATTCTAATGAACGCCGTAGGACTGTCTCGTGTTTCGTCCAACGAAACTTCCCCTGAGAATTCATCATCAAGTTCACGCAGAGTGAATAATTTCTTAGTCATACGAAATACGAACCAGCCAGCAGCAGCAGCAGCAGCAGCATTATGGGTGATTCCGTAAAAAATGGTCTTTCTCGAAAAAAAAAAAAAAAAAAACAATCATATCCATTCGATTTTCAGTGATATATTTCGCAGATTAGTTTCCTGCCATTAGCCAAAGAACACTAGCCCTTGGAAACTAAGGGAGAAATATTTACCAAAGCGTTCTTTTACTTTCTCCAAGTCGATCGAGCAACAGCTGTCGCGTCTTCTTTGGGGGAAGGGAGTGAATTGGGGTTGAACGCCCTCACCCCCTCCACTCCTACCCGACTGGACGTTTCTCTCTAATTTATCTCGAAAAAAGGGACAGAGCCAGTCTTCAAGGTTAGTGAAAAAGCAGTAACGATAAATCGAAAATCGAACCCCCTCGCTATCCTTCTTGCCTTTATTTTCTTTCAGGGTTTTTTCATCATTCCCATCCCCGAGGATCCGCGACATCTCTTTATATAATATATACCAGGAACTTTCTTGTTTTATCCTGTTCTCTGGAGTTTATTACAAAACCCAATTGGTCATCAGCGCGTATCGCGAATTTCGCCCTTTGGCAATAGCCGAAAATTTATCCGCCATCTTCCCGTACACGACCGCCATGCAAACGCTCCGAATACTCCTGCTGTAACTTAGTTGGTTTGCATGGGGGTTCGCCATAGTGACTAATAGTGGAAGCTTCCGCAACAGCAGCTTCACTAGTCTCGCTAGACTAAGTAGTCTCAGCCTGAAGCCACACAGACTAAATTGCCATCGGTATCCGGAAAGTACCTGCTTCACCTGCTTCACCTGCTCGAGCTGCTGAACTTGCTCAACCTGCTCAATCTGTTGGTTACTGAGTCTAATAACCGCTTGTCAACACGATATTTCCGCCATATACATCTATGCATCTATACAGCATACATATGGATAGTAAATACGTGCTTCGTGAATTTTGAAATAGAACTTTCTTTTTTTTTTTATAAATTAATAATACACGGTATATAAGATAAAAGATATATTCACTTGGAAGTAATTCCAGTGTTGTTTTTATTTACTTAAATAACGACACTGCCGATTTAAGACTTTAATCTGTTATTGCTCAGAGAATGAAACGTGGGGGAAGTTTATGATTAAAGTCTAGCGTTTAATTCGTCTTGTTGTTGTCCTGCTAATTATTCGGAGAGTCTCGTGTATATATACATATATAGTTATCGCCTAGTAGTTTCCTCCGGGGTCTTAAGTTAATCTTCGCGAACCCGAGATGCCTAATTGCTCAAAGCCAAGTAAGAGAGCGAGAAATGCAACCGGGTCCTGGCTTTGCTCCATTATACTTGAGCGAATAATGCAATGCGACGCGGGAAATTACGAGTGGTGGGATATGACGAAAGATGTAGAACGAAGAGTGAAAATTTGTGAAAAAGGATAATTACACGGTGTTTTGTAGAAAGTAATGTTAGCGTAAAAGAAGAGGGTACGTGTTAAGAAAAAAAAAAAAAAAAACATCCAAACTGGATTCCACTGGGAATCTCGAAAAAAAAAAGAGAAAAATGTCGAAACGTCATAACTCCTACGGAGCTTTTTTTTTCATCTTTTTCTCTCAGTTGGAAAGTCGTCTCGGTGAACACCTCAATATTTCAGGAAAAGGGAATCTTAGGGTAAACCTTCTTTCGGATCCCAACCATTATAATAATTGTCAACCACGGAATAGGGCTTAGGACTGCTTGAAATGTTTTCAAATGTCAAACCGCACAATTCCAGCTGCGTATGTCCCAAGGGTCGTTTGATCTATGGATCCTTTTACTAATTCCTATACACGCACTCAAATACGCACAAATAAGTTACGAAAAATAAAGTATAGGAGAAAACATTTTTTCTAGGATTTTTTGATTTCTTGAAATTCCTTAGAAGACGTGGGATAACGTTAAAAATTTTTGTTATTTTGAATAGGAAGGATAACACAGTGAGAGGCTAGCGGTGATTTCAATCACGTCATAGATTTTATACTTTGTATTTGACAAAATTGGTACTTGACAAATTATTGTGGCGTCGGTCGAGAATTTTTTGGAATCTCGGCAAAACAAAAACTCGAAACAAAGGGATATAAATTTCCTGGTTGACTCGTGAGGGATGGGAGGGAGGGTAAAGAGTTGAAGGGTATGGCGTATAACGTCTATGTAACCAACACAGCATCCTAGCGATTCCTTCATCCATCTCATTCCCCTGTTATACAGTTCCACCCGTAAATTAACATGAAATATTAGTCACAAGGATTAGTTTACTGCAACCATTCATTTCATTGATTTTACTGTAAGTTTAAATTTCATTTGGAAGTTTTACCAAGAACAGGATACCGTTGAATATTTTTACGAGGTTATTTTCACACTTAAATACAGAATGATACGACCGTACAGTTTACGTGGTTCCTTGTTTTTTTTTGACAATACAGTATTTTCCTGTGAAAATGCTAAAAAAAAAAAGATTTGAAATGCAAATTTTTTTTTTCTAAGCTCATATTGCATTACACAAGTTCACTACACCGAATGCAATCGAATGCACGTATCAGTTTGTTCGCTTCAACCTTTTATTGATTGGTTTCAAATATCTCATGAAAATGTATGGTTCAAAATTCTGTTTGTTTTTTTTTTCAATAACGATATCTCTACTTTTCCATCTTCTCTTTCTCTCTCCATCTCATAATGCACCGCAACTGCACATTGTAGCGCAAATCTCTCTTTTTTGTCAAGTACACACGACACATTGCAACTATGCAAATCGTACTGATGACAGTGCAAGCATGCGTCTAATCCGTGCATAGCCAACTGCATGCATATACAGGAAATTGTCCATACAGTACAGTGACAGCAAACAGCTGTCCTTCAAAAATTTCATTTTTTACCCTCTTTTCATTCGTGTCATTTCAATTCATAAATCGTCCACTTCGTCCCATATAAATCGAGCTCTCGAGCGCATTTATTCGCGCATTCCCACAAAGCGCTGCCGACTCGCTCATTAGTCATTACAATTTATGTAATAGGAATTTCGATACAGGTTGTCATACGTTGCCATATCGCGGAGTACAGGGTAGGCAGGTGCGTTGGGCGGATGAAATACTTGAATCTGGATATAGGCGCAGAAGTGGCTTAATCGACCTGGAGGCTTTTACGGGGCCAAGAGGAAAATATTCGAACGAATGTGCTGAAAGAAAAACAAAAAAAATGAAATAATTCCAAAGAAGAGGAGGTAGTGAATGGAAAAACAGTGGCTCGGGGGGCGGGGGGGGGGGCTGCACAAAATTAATCAGAACCGATAAATCAGTGACATGAATATTCAATCGACAAGTTTTATTGGATCTGTGGTTTCGAAGCAAGTCCGCGTCCTCCGACGAGACTCGAAGGTTCGGATATTTGGAACGGGGTTAAAATGTTTCAGAAGGAACTCCTGGAGAGGGTGCTCGTCAATCCTTGAGATGGAGATCAGCCAGCAGCCCCCCCAAAAGTCTTTTGTCAACTTCAAGAAAATCTCCCTGAGTATAGCTACTATATGAACGCAGACATTTTGTCGTAGGGGTAAGAGGGTGATGGCGGGGGGCGGGGGGTTAATCCGAACTTTATAATTGATGAACCTCTCTAATACTACCCTCCAGAATGATCTACCCATCCCGGACTACATTGCGCCTTTACTGTCATGGTCCCCCCCCCCCTCCCCCCGCCACAAATCTTCAACTCTCCTTCCTTATTCCACCGCCCTCCTCGTTGATCGAAGACTGATTAAAAATACCAAGAGCCAACTTTACGATTCGATGATTCACTTTAGAGAAGATGCATTCGAACCGATCATAATTCTCCGTGCAGACTCCCGCCTCCATAACCTGGTCACTCCTGCTGTTGAAGTGGATTTTGAAATATTTTGTGAAATGAAAGGTTAGAGGGTTTAATAAAATTGACTGATGACAAGGGAGGGGATGATATATACACATGTGGGGAGTGCATTAAACTATCTCGTATGTGGCACACGGATTCTGTATTAGTATGAAACTGTAAGATTAAGATGATTCTATCCCATTTCTCTTAGAGTTTGGGTTATATCCGATGGGGCATCAATGAGGATTTTTTTTGTTCATTTCCTTTTATAATCATCCTTTCATTTCCGATTTGACTCTTTTCTTCCATAAAACACGTTTATACGTAGAATTCGGTTGAAAATTTATGATATTTTGATATTCTCCGGGAAATGAAAAACGACGGGACATCGTAGCCTTCATAGATCGTGATATCCTTTCAGAACTAAACTCATTTACGCAAGGATTGCCTTTCGTATATTCACACGAGAGCTAAAGGCAGATATACGGATATCTAGTATCTAGCATCTGATACAACTACTATTACATAATCTAACTACTAGCATCCTCTGGTAGCGTGTTGAAATACTCTCGGCCAGTGGTTACGAGTAATCGTCGGATCGTAGCAGGGACCATAGACATTATAAATTCAGCTTCGCTCATCGTGGATTGGTATAATACGGCCAGAGGCAGTAAACAGACAATGGCCGACCGCAATAAACCCAAGTATCCCTTGAATCTGTTCCCAACTTCCCTGTCCTCAGCCCCGAACCAAAACCAACCCCTTCCAAGTCGATGGCACACACACGTACCAAGTGGTATACGGCCCTGAGCTATAAGGCAACATGATCATCAAAAGCAACCACCACCACCACCACCACTCCTCCCCCTCTCACTCGCCCCCCTACAGTCAACCTTTTACATCCGGTTTTGGTAGTGCCTCTCTTCCCCACCACCTCCTATCAACACCCTTAGAAATCGTATTTGTCTTCTGTTTTCAGTAAGCATTTACCCTGCGCGCCCCTCTTATTAAATTCTAAGCTTTTAACAACAATGCTACCCTTAACTGAATATACCAGGACTGCGTGAAAGGTCTACCGATATCGTTTTAAATGGCTCATTCAGGAAGTCAAACTATTATAGTCGCAGACCCTGCAACATGAGACAGCTTTAATTCTCCAGTCTACGTTTCATTCCACTGGGTAAATTGAAAATTGTCTTATTTGCCGGATATATAATATATTATGCGTGTGTGTATATATCGGTGACATTGATTTTAATGTATTTTTTTTTTGCTATCGAGCCTTCCGCTGATAACGTGCTAACAGTGATATCGTACAAATCTATACAGCAGTCCTTCGACACGAGTTATCGTGTTTCGTAATTACGCGGGTCAGCCGTGTCATCGGTGTTCCAGTGATCGAAGCCAGAGATCAAATCTCGGAACCGTAATCTGAAATGAAGGAGCTGCGTCGAACAGATAAGGTCTGTAAATCAATCAGTGGTTTTGAATGGAACAGGCCCCGTGGCGTATCATCGATAATGGACCATCCCGATAGATCGGAAGTCAAGTTTCATTTTCCCCCATCCCGACGCTTGGCCTAGAACTTTGTGGGATGAGAACAAAAGGCTCGGCGTAAAGTCAGTTAGGAAGGAAAAAAAGGAAGGGAGAGGATTTTTTTGTTTAAATTAAAAGAAACGTTATCTCGTGTATATAGAGGTTATAAAAGTCTATTTTTGTAACAGAAAGGCTGTCGCTCTTCATTATTGATGTTGTAATGGTATCAGGTTGGTAACGTAAGTTACTAAAACCCCTTTCGCACAGTCCTTTGATTATTCAATTTACTCCGACTCGACGCTCCTTCAAATACAATGCAATTAACTGACTAGTGTTATTACGTATTGACTTGTTTCAGCCTTGAGTACGTTATTCCCTTACTAAACCTCGTGCATTAATTGCATTCCGTAAAGTGCATTCGCATAGAATATATCATCAGCCATTACGTTAATCACGACGCCATTGTCACCGCGAAAGTAAAGGTACAATTTAAAATGAGAAAAAACATTTTTACAACTTCTAAAGAATAATAAAAAAAAACGTGACGTAGATCTTTCTCTCGAGCATGATGAATATATACTGTAACGGCACAAATCTTCGTACCAAATACAAAATTAATGGCACCCTGAAAAAGTGAAATATGACATTATTTATTTCGAATAAAATTTTGGGCGCCAGGTGTAATAGAAATTACACCGCTAGTCTCCTTTTAAAATGCCCTCGCCCGCTCGTCGATGGTAGGGGTCATGAATTCGGAGACTTAATAAAATGCTGAAAATAATATCAAGACAGGTGAATACACGAGGATTCTCAAAATTAATAGAGACCTGAGATTTCTTTTAATTTCACGGAACCTCCGCACAGGCCCGGTTTATGTAACACAAAAATAAAATAATATATACGAAATTATAAAAAAAAAAAACAAGAAATAAATTGGAACAATGGTTCCTGAACAATTTTAAATGATAATAAAAATAATAAGAATAAAATCTTATTAAACCAACGTATCGGAACGACGGTTCCGCAACAATTAAAAATAAGATTGATAAGGTCTTCAAAGACGCACAGAAAATTACCGGAACCACAGTTCCTTAAATGAGTAACAATATTTACAATTACGAAAATCGAAATTTGGAACAAGAACTAAAGAAAGCAAGTCGCTTTCTCGTTAACCCATTAAGGCCCAATGAATTTCCGGAGAAGTTTCTTAATTAGGCGTTCCAAGACTAATTGGACACTATTATACAAGAAGAACAATGAAATTCAAGGACAACTGTCCCGTCGGTCACTAGACCGGAAGGCTAAAAATTCAATATAACACATAAAATAATGTCATAGCAGGTACTCAATCGACATGAAAAGGACGTATCGTCCCAAGACGCAATTTACAAATATCGGAACGGTTCGGAATAATTCCCGAGGAATATCTACAATACAGGAGGTGCAAGGTTTCGCCGCCTTGACCTACACGATTCAAGCCCACCGATTCCCTTTTTCCGACAATCCGTGACTAGTTCGTTTTCGGCCAGAACCAGTAATATTTAAGTTTAAGTGCGCTCAGTTATCCTGCGGCTCCGAGACTTTTCTCCCCGAGTCAGCTGATAGGAACCGATTACTTCCTGCCACTCTGCAGGAAGCAAATCCGCTTTTCCTCCGCCCTCGTCTATTGAGATGATCCCGGCCCAGCGATACACTCGCTACGCACTTTTTAAATTACCCGTCACGCGCCCGAAACGATTACGCACGGCGTGGACTGATATGGAAAGGTATTTACCGGAAAAGGAACAGACTACTAACAAAATTGAACGCAACTAGATTGACTCGAGATATAGGCTCATCGAGATCGTCACCGTGTTAGCCGGCCTCGGATCGAAATGATCGTGCCCGCGGAAGGCGACACGTGCTCGCTGAATCCAGGATCCAGGATCCAGGAGACCAGTCTACAGCCCCTAATTATCTCGTTCAATCTCTACATAACATAAGCATGACTCGTTAGCGTCACTCACCCTCTCGCATTCCTACTTCTTCTATCTCCATATCTCTCCTCGTCCTGTCTATCTCGAGCTCTCTCCTTCACTCCTCGTCCTGTCTGTCTTCTTCGATCTCTCGCTTTCCTTTTCACTCTCTTACTCTATCTCTCACTATTAATGTCCTCACTCTCAATGTCCTCACAATCATCCTGTCTAAAGTCTTTTTCTTTTCCTTCTTTTCTCTTCTGTACTGTAAGTCGGCTACACCGCAAGTGACGCTACCGGGGTACAGGAGCGCTCGCGTACCCCGTCTACGCGGAGGAACACTACCCTTTCGGCCAATCCGATTCACGCGATTCCCGATGCCGCCAATCCGTTCGCGATCTTCTCGTGTTTTCCCGATCGCGGAAAAGTAGATCCTGCGAGACATTCGTTTTCTCGGGGATTGTCGTGTCGCTTCTTGAGGTGGGAATCACCTCCACCTCATATCCCTCGATGCGCAGCTCCGTGCCACCACGACAACCCCCTGGTCAGCTCAGGATCTCGAAGATGCTCGTCGCGTCCCTTGGCGTAGGAAGGCCTTCCTCTTGGCGCGCTATGGCCTCGGCGGTCCTCCCATCTCTCGGCAGCGCTCCTCCAGGCCCGTAGCTGTTGTTGTCGGGGCCCCTAACTTCTTTAAAATTTCTTGGATTCCTTGTGGAATCAACTCGCACATGCAAAACAAAAGAAAAACACAATATTCCCCAGGGGAATTAATAACAAATATAAATGACGCAATATCAGTTCCACACTCGCACGCAATCGCGACGATGCTTTTCGGGCCTTACGGTGCAGCCTCGAATTTCCCTACTATAGCTATCTTGTGACGAGCACAAAGTGCCACGTCACAATACATAACGTATATATATACACGCTGAGAAAAAGTGTCAAACGAATTAGCGAAAAGAATGCACAGCTGAGTCCAATTTCATTACTCAGAAAGGTCAGTAGGTACTAATTAACCGCAAATATAATTACATCCCTGGGAAAGTGACTTCGATCCATTGCCTCTCGGCGACTCCGGCAGTCTTCACACAGTAACGAAGTAATATCAAGGAAGAGGCCTATTCCCCAAAATAGAAGCTCTTAGTTGTTCCCATAGGAGGAGTTTAGGTTTACGGGTTAATTGAGAGTCTGAAAGATTGTTGGTACTTAGGTAAAATGGGCTTGACAGTCTGATCCCAGGCATTGACCATGGGGCTCAATTGTTTGTCGCGGAATTTATAACGCGAACCGGCGTCGTGACGCTACTGGATTAACTGTGATGCGAAACAATGGGGATACCTTCGGCGTGACGTATGACGCTCGTTCGTTAACCGAAACTACTACGTGTTATTTTACCCACGTACGTTACGTCTTGTCAACGCGCATTGGCCCTTTCCTTGTCACGATGCTATTGTCACTGGCTTTAAATATATATATATACACACACATGTACACAGATGTAGTATATCATGACCACACCCGTTCACATTATACAGGGTGACGTTTTGGATCGAATCCAATTTTCCCTTCGTGTACCAGCGCAATCTTGATCGATACTCTGTGTTGACGAGGCCATGTCTGCACGACATACACGTGTTACATGTGCACGAGGCTTAACGATATTGCCAAATGGTGCTTGATCAAGGCGTTCGGATGACACCTGCCAAATTTAACTCGTATAGACCTTTGAGATATGAAACGCGCGGATATAATAAATTTGATACTGGAAAAAAAAAAAAAAAAACGTGATTCATCTCGATCGGTTTCCGTACAAAAATGAAAATTGATTTTCAGGTAAACATCATCGTTTCGTTAAATCCGCGAATAAATCCCATTTAACTGAGATTCGTAGAGAAGCGACGCGAGACTTAGTTAGAGTGTTATCGTGTTATCAGCGGCGGTGCTAGCGAAGACACACGTGTAGATAATGAAAGATGGAAACGTCGTTATCTCGTGCAACGAGAAGATTTTACGAAAGGTGACTATCGGATAGTTACGACCAAGTGAGAAGGAAGAAAAAAAAAAAAAAGCGGAAAAATATAATATTTACAGAGTGGCTTGCAGCATCGATGGAAAAATCTGTTTTACACCTAGTTTTCGTAACAATGTCTACAGAGAGTTCGATGGAATTTCTCGAGTTGATGGAATTTTTAATCAGATACTTTCGCTCTACTTTTTATATACACAGTTACACCTGGAAGATTGCTTTTGTAGGATTTACGTAGAAAAAAAAAAAGAAACACAAAAAAATTAACTTCACGTATCTACCGCTTTACCAATAAGCAAGGCAGCTGACCCCTTTTCCTATTTCGCATCAATTACCATAGACTTCCTGAAAAGCAATAAATTCAATCTATACTCTCCATCGCAATTTTTCCAAGTACTTTAACGAAAGGATAACTTTCTTGGCCAACGAGTCATTTAATCGTATCTCTTGGATCAACGAGACAACGACGATCCACCTTATTTGTCAAGTTCCCTTTGTTTCTTTGTTTCTCGTTTCCTGAGCATGGGTATAGCATTTCTCTCTAACCCTCCGGTCCACCCGTAGATCCTTGTATACCCTTGTGCAATTGAAGAATTCAATTTCGCCTCCGACTGTCTTTCACTCTGGAATTTTTCTCATCCGGTGAGATAACGAATATCTGTAGGAAAAGGAGCTTGTATAGCATAAGGTCGCCATTTTCCCATAACTACTGTCACTTCACTCTTACGCCGCTACGTCTAACCTTACTCTCTTTTCGCTTTGCAGTTGATAACAGTGATGATCTCAAAGTGGCTCCAATTCCAGAGAGAAGACGATGCACGACAGGGAGAAGATGCTGCGGGCGTTGAACGCCAATGAGAGAAGTAAGACGCCATTGTCGTATCTCTTACTAATTTATAGTCTCTTGGACGAAGTTTCGCTTCCATGCTGAATATAAAATAACGAGGAGACTCTTTGTCCTGCGTAGTATTTCGTTATTCGTCGAGCTGGATGTCGCGTGAACTTTTATTCTAAAAAAGCGTTACGTCACCGTGCCACAAGAGAAAAAATATAATCTGAAATGCACGTAGGAAAAAAGTAAATTTTCACAACTTTCACTGTACACAAAAACACAGAATACGTCCTAAAAATAGCCTCTGATTCGACACTCGATTTTCAATCCATCGAATACACTCATATCGATTAATATCGATATCTCGATTCATTTTATATGGAGCTCGTACGATCTTGAGATATTAATGCCGCCAAAGAATAATTGTCAGGGTCAATATGACAAAGGGTCAAAGTGATGTATCTTATAGCGTCTTTTAAGCTAAACGTACCTTTTTAATCAATCAGCAATGACAATACTTGAAATCCAGATGCTCATTGCTTAACGATATTTTTAGCTTAAAGAGACGCCATAAGAAAATATATACATAATATACCAATATGGGCTTTATTGCTAGACTTCATCCAAATGGATGATCTTGAGAATTTCTTTTCTCCGTGACCCGTGAATCCGTGATACAGATATAATATGGATAGATATAATAGTATATACGTAACATATGTATGTACCGGTATAAGAGTAATGTTATGATAGGGAATTAACGCGATGGAATTCTCTGTAATTAAGAGAAATCGGGACACCTGATAGCGCGAATGTTGCTCGAGATAAGATGGAATTCGATCATTCGCTAGTTAATCTATCAGGGCTGGTGGGCATCAGATTTTCTCGAATTGATTCGTTGCCACTTGAGACAAGGAGAATTCGCGTAAATTGGGGACAGCCGGGAGGGTGAGTAAGACCCGAGATCGACAGAGACTCCACTCTAACTTTTAGTAAGTACTAGCGTTAAGTATATAGGATACTCTCTCTATATGTAGCATATATATGTAGTGTCTATATACTCAAGTAAGAGGCACGAGGTGCCTGGTGGATTTTCAACGTTATTAAAGTTTGATAAATTTATCCTGGATTTAAAGTGCCTCTCTAGAAAAGTACCTTTAGAGTAACTTAAGTTCCCGATAAATTTCGTTTTTATTGATCATTCATTGGTTTTTTACACACACACACACATGTGTGTATATATATATATTATGAGAGAGAGAGAGAGAGAGAGAGAGAGACAGGTCATCAATTTGATAAGTAAAATTGTATGATTTTGTTTAACTGTGGATCGTGAATCTCTGAATGCCGTATTTTACGTATATTACAACTTTGAGAATTCATTTGTGAACGCCCCTTCAAACTGCACATCTATACGCGAACTTCCATTTCAAAACATCGAGACATTGACAGTCTCAGGCAAAAACATTTTCCATCTCACTCTTTCTACTCGGAAACTTCGAAGGAGTTATGGCTCCTTGATGCTCATTTATGTAATTTTCTTACAAATCCTATACAAATCCTCGTCAATCAATCTTTATCTTCCAAAGTTATCTTTATGATAAATCCTATTCCGCGTTATAATCGTCCAAGTAAATCAAATAGCGGAAGATATCCGATAATCTTTAAGTATACCGTTAACCATTAAGTTCAGCAACGTCTAATGAGTTTTCGAGAATTACTAATTAAGGCACCAGTCAGCTTTCAAGATGTCGCCGTCGCTATCGTGCAATTTCTATACGTACGACCATTTAACGATTCATCGTAACCTTTATAGGTCTTGACGATCGCGATTCTTGAAAATGCATCCAAGTCGCCGCGTTCAACGATACCGATAAGCTTTAAGCCACATATACCCGTAGTAGCTGCCAATAAGAGGAAATGAAATTCCAAATAGTCAGTCGCGAGAAAAAAAAAATATCATCAGATAGTTTTACTTTCTCCGAAGATACCGTTAAATTTATGATCCTTCGGATGCTGAATTCCTAATTATTTCAACAGTTTACCTATACGTGCTTGGAATACGTGCGGCGTCGCGACGCCAGTACCAGTCTTCTATATATATAGCACAGTACTTGCATAGTTGAAGCAGAATAAAGCACGGATTCTCCTTAACGTTACGCTGCTATCTCGAGATTCAATTTCACGTAAAAAAAAAGGATGAAGAGTGGCGAAGGTGGGGAGAGATGGCAAGCGTTGAAGATACGAAGAAAATTTGGAATATCGGAATCCTTTCTGGGAGCGTGGAGCCAGAATTATTTTTATTATCTCAGTAGGATAAGTAACGATAAATTTGAATTAGTAAATTGACTTCAATCGAATATCGATAGACTATTGATTAATATTATATTAATCGATTGGGAAAAGATGACGTTGATTTAATGAAATGCTCAACAGTGTCGATTATCGTTTCTGCAATTATATTTTTGGTTCACAGATATTTTTTGTTCAGTATTGGACATACTGATGATAGCCAGTTCGGTGCTCGTGCAAATTTAATTTGCGAAAGAACCCGCGAATTTCAAATTAGACAAGATATTCGAGGAGCTTGATTTTTTCTGAGTGTTCAGCATTTGAAATATTGAATCTTTGCGTATCGGATATTGACGAAAGGATTCAACTGTACTTTCACGATTCATGCTTGATCCTTCAATTTAACGAATTGCACTAGCAATATTTTTCGTGATACTTTGGCCCGTATAGAGTAAACCTTATATCAATTGTCTAGGCGAGATTGATTTTAGTGAAATATTAGAAAGTCTTTCTGATAATCATTTCGTTTCTTGCAATAGATAACAAACGAAAGACGATAACAAAGTTCGATCGCAGCAAAGAGTTGTTTCTTGGAGGACGAGTGAGAAAAGTGATAATACTAAGGCGCAAGGATGGTTCCACCCCTGGGAGAAGATGTCTGGATTCTGTAGACTCGTTGTAAAGTACGATAAACAGGGGAAATGTCTTGAGAATAAAGATGAGTGTTTATGCAGAGGAAAATTTTGAGTCGGGCGAGAGGAGTCGTAAAATTAAGAAAAGCACGAAAGCTGAAAGCGAAAGTGATAATAAGTTATTATTTCGTAGCTCTGGTAAACAAGCTGCAATAACCTAAGAGTCGTGCCGAGCGGCAATGAAAGTCCTTTCAAGTGGCGAAAAGGGGTTGTATACCCAAAAAAATGATGAAACGACTCGAACAAGCTGACGGATCTTGCATTATTTTTGAGATCGATAAAGTAGGAAAAATATTGCGTCGCGGAATGCCAAAGATTAATATATTCATAGAGACGTTATTCCAGCGGATAAGATATATTCCGGACAGCATCCTAGCATCTCAAATGTCTTTCAACGTACGTAAGCTCAAATGACACGTAAGTGAGGGGATTGTCATTTTATTTTGCGTCAAAAATATATATATTTATAAAATAAACTGATGTAGGGAAAATTTGTCTCGCAATTAGGAAAGAAACTTCGTTGCGATTCAAGTTTTTGAAAATATTTTTGAAGATCAGTCAAACTTTGAATTCACGTAAATTGGTCACTTTGTGCAGAGATTTGTATAGATGCGATTCTCCCTTGGAAACTTGGTTTTGTTTCTCTCTTTCTGGATATGCTAACTTTTTTTTTCTTTCCGATCGAGGTAGACGCGAGCTTCGTGAATTTTCAAAGGGGAAATGGAGATAGACAGGAAACGTGAAAAGGCAACTTTGAAATCTTTCGAATAGTCTGATCGAAACTGGCAGAGGAACGTGAGATTCCAAGAAAAGTTAGATTCTCGTATATCACGTGTGTGAAAGCTCTTCTTACTTTGCAGCGCGAAAGGCATCCGGTATTACGTTAGCCTTTTTTCGTATTCTTTTCTCTCTCATTCTTCCTCTTCTTCGTTCGATTTCTTTCTAACCTTAAATAGAGATTATTAAGAGCATTTCTTATTTCCCAATATTTAAGTCTCCGCGTCAGGAAATCCTTGAATTTTTTACAATACAAGTAAACTTTCGACGAAGAATGAAAACATTAAGGATAAATACAAAGAGAGAGAACAACGCGGAAAAGCTTGAGAATGGTTTGCGAAAAAAAATGGATACCTATAAATCAGTGGATAATCGTTCATCGATAAGTCCAGAGACATTTTTTTTTTTTTTTTTTGAGAAACCGAAGTATTCCCATCGCGGTACATAAATTTATTTATAGAAAATTGCCAGTATAGCGGCACTGAAGAAACATGGGGGCAAAGCACTTCTGGGTTCCTTCTTGGCCGATTTATGTTACTTTTCACTTTTTCTAGGTGGTCCCCTCCTTTCCCGTGCCCTTTCACCTTCGATACTACAACCCTGCGGAACTTTTCTCCATTCCTTATCGTCGCATTTATTCTTAGTAGCGGTTTTCTGCACCCTTAATACCTATTCGCCAATATATATATAAATATATATATATATATATATATAAAACATACAATACCCATTTACAATGTTATACGACCTACCGATGCGATTACGTTTTTTTCCGTATACATATGAATAGACATATTGATATATAGGTATAGAATATATAACCCCGTCGAAATCAAGATTTATTACTCCTTATTACATGTATGATAAATTCAATTAAAATAATAATACCGAAAATAGAAGTTAGCAAGTATAAGTGCCGTATGCTGTTTCCTGCTACTCATATGTATATTAACCCAGGTTTAAGTAAATTTGCTTTTGCAGTTTGCTTTCCGTAAAATCAAATTTCACGAGAGCTCGACCGCGAGACACTGGTTACAGGTCCATAAATGCAACCAACAAGTTTAATACCTGGTTAATTTGTCAGAAGCTAATATTATTACGTGAGCCATGAGAAATTGACTGCTTGAAATTTTCCAGTGACGCTCAATACCAATAGGATTTCATTTCAATTATATAATACGCAAGGTAATACCAGGTGGTAATGAAAAATTGTTTCGTCTTTTTATAGCAAGAAAATGTAGTACGAGAATTCTCAAAGGTCTGGCAGAAATGACAGATTTTGAAAAATACGAAAAAATTCACAAAAGATTTTTCCTTCTAATAAAATACAGAATTTTATGGCAAAACAAAAACCCGGAGGCAGTGAATACGGTTTTTTGCACTGTGAAGCGTGTAACGACGAAATGGTGCTTTGATTCAAGGGGCTGCTGTGACATATGTCAAATCTGATTGGTGTTTCTCATTCATATGCATATTCCTAAAGTAAAAGCAATCCCCGACTTTCGTACTAGAGTAAAGAAGCCAGAGGCGTTTTTAGATTTTACCGTTATGATACTGAAAAGCGTGTATTCCTCTCCACGCGCGAGGAATAACAATTTCGCTGAATTTGCTCCATACTCCATGAAAAGAAAAAATAGGAAAACCAGAGCGAAGGGAATTTCTGCTCGTTTCGAGTATCAGGACGATAAGACAAAAAAAAATATAAAAACCCTCGGATAAGGTAAAACATAATTTTACCATAGAAATGTCCACTTGCAGTATAACCCCAGTACGGGGGGGACCTTCTCAAAGGTAGCATCATAGAACCTATTCCTGAATTGCACAATTCTTGTTTTACTTTTATCCCTGTCGATAACAACGTTAAAATCTGTTTCCAAAAACAAAAATAAAGTATCAAAAAAACGAAAATCCAAAGCCCTCACGAAATAAACACGCGCATAAAAGCCAAAAAGACCTTTTCGCAGGTACGAATGAACATCAAGTAGAGAATTTAAATTGCAGCCAGTGCATTGGCTTTTCAATGGCAATGCAAGTGACAGTGGTGCACTGTTAGTTTACGAGTGCAGCGCAGCGTAGCGTGCATCCTCGAAAGCTGCAGTAATACCTTTAGACCCATCCGAGTACAGGCATCAGGTTCAGTGCATGCAAGATGCACCGGAATGCAGGTTAACTAGATACAAGAGACATTTCATGCACCTTTTAATATATATAGGTATAGATCAATATGCTTCACGTCGACGTAACATTCTGTACCAATATATTAGGATATTGGCTATTGGCTAAGACCACCAGCTGAGAAATTCCAAAATCACCTCGAAACCTCAATTAATTTCAAACTATCATTGAGCCACGAATACATTGCATAATTTCGTAATTCTCCGCGCATACCCAGCAACGCTAATAACGTCTGACTTAATTCAGAACACTAATCCCTTGATCACGCGAATGTAGTAACTATTTGAAAGTCACCAGAATCTAGTCTCCTCGTGATTAGTTTATACGCCAAGGCTTCGATTATTCTCACTATGTTTCCCTGCAGTCCTAGTCAAGACCGAACGACGTGTCGTATTCCCCTTTGAGAGTCACGCGAGCGCGAAGACTTGCTTAAATAAACAATCCAATGAATCGTAGGTCGATTCGCCAATGTTTTCTCAGTGCTTTAAGTAACGTCTGGCATAGCCTTTATAGGCGAGATAGAAAGAAAAGACAAAATATTGGCTACATACAATGTTTCATTTAAAGCTCAGTCTGATGGACGTTCGGCCGAGTAAATAAGTAAATAAAGCCACGTGTTAAAGTTTCACCCTGACATCCGGAATGCTATGTCCTTATGTTATACACGGCGCTTAGGACATTATGCTATATAAATATAGTCGATACGCAAGTCCGATTTGGTATTTTGACAGATCCAAAACAATGAAGACTCTACGTGGTTCTGCATAAAATTCTGCACAAAATATGCACGTGCATGGTTTTGCACTGATATGTATTTAACCTTTTTTTTTTTTTTTCATTTTTAACGTATATTTAAGTGATTTCATGTAAAGTCACGTGCGCTTAGCTAACAATTGCATTGTTAACGAACTCTAAAAACAAAAGAAATGAAATCATGCACCGACAGTACGTGCGATTACGATTAAACTTAAGAAAATGATAAATGGATACCGTGAAGATGCTTTCGTCCCTAATTTCGATAACGATTACTATAATCCAGAATGGAAGTTTCAATTTAAAAATAATTAAAAGTCGCGTGGTCATGTTATATGTGTTCTATGTATACATAGTATATTATATGCTATACCTACTAGAGTACTCTACAAGACTATAGTACCGTTCGCTAATTATAGTCATCGGAATATCTCGTGCAGCCGTTGCGGCCATTAATTGCATAGTATAATTGCGCTTTCTATAACGATCGCACACTCTGTCCCCGAAACCGGTAGATGCAGTTCTTGCCATAACACTAGGTCCCATAGAGCTCGCCCGCAAACCCCATTATATAGTCTCGTTCTAGCGTTAAGATCAGTTTTCAATTATCTGCGATCTTTGCCAACGGCCATTATCACTGGCACGATTAATTATCATTAATTGCGAAGCTATTTATAGTACCGTGTTGATGGTTCGCGCAGCGAAAAAAAAAGCAACCGAATTGTTAATTAATTAAAAAAATATATCGGCGTAGCACCGATGAGAAAAAAAATACAAAATTCAATTAAAATTTATATATATTTACCTGGTAAATTATCCGGAACACAAGGTCCCAAAGATAATCTTAAGGGCTGGTTGTATTTACTCTGGACCAGAAACTTGAACGATTCTCACAGGAGACGAACTCGAGCGGCGAGCAAACGAAGATTTTCTTTGGATTTTTCTTTCTTTATTTAGCTTAGCACGGAAATTTGTTCGAAAAGTTTACCGGAATGTTTACGAAGACTAAAACGATATATAACCGTGATATAGTCAGATCTGTACCCACCTTTCCTGCCGTACCGTTACGAATGAGTCGGTAAATACATCGTACTGAGAAATTTGGACTATTTATTAAGAGCAATAAAAATATTGAGAGCGAAAATATCATCAGTCTTTTTATCACGTTGTAGGAACTGAAGAGACAGTCTCATTGGCATTCGTGCTTTACTTTTCCTTAAACCTACAGTGCCGCTCATTAATTTCAATACACCTCCAGATTTCTACGATACGGTAGGTGTATTGAAGTTAATGAGCGGTAATGTAAATTGCACAGTCTGGCCTATACTATAATTCCCAACGTTGGGAATTGTTCAACCCTTCAAATGTCCACATATTCGCAAACTTGTCTTCTCATTTACCATAATAAAACAAGATTAAAATTTTCCACTGTACTTGTACTCCAATACACAATAGTCTGTTGTACTTGAATTTTTATCTCATACTCAGCCCAATCATGGGGCCTAGTCGTTATGGCGCGTTTACAAGAAACCTATAGGTTCGATACACTTTGAAGCATTGCCGAAACAGCAGAATCATTAGGAGCACGTTAAAGGTAGATCGATGACGAGGGCACTTCCAGTATAAAAATCTGAATTTTGTACATATTCTTGCCAGGTGCTTTAACGGCGTCTGTCTGTCCTTCCACTTGATTCAAAGATATTACCTTACGCAGGAAATATTTTTGTAATGATCGATATACGAGATATTCATCGAAATAGGAATACTATTATTATGATGCCAGGCGAACTCTCTTAATTCCTGTTTCAGGATTAATCGTTCCGACTACCCCCTCATGGCGTATAAAACAGAAGTGTACGTAGGGATACCGAGGGATGGTAGTTTAGTCTGGGAAATGGTTAGTGAGAACGGAATAGGTGGGGTTGAGGGTGGGGTAGGTAGAGCAATTCGATCGACGCTTCTCTTTGCATTAAAACGAGACTGGTTCGCGTAAAGCACTCGGCCTCATAAACATTCATCGAAAAACACCGTTTTCAGTACAATTTACAGAAGCGAACGGCAATAAATCGTTATCGGCTCATATTCAAATGCGAATTCGGATCGATTAAAATCCTATATACGTAATAGAGGAGAAGATTAATTGCCAAATTCAGGGTGGACTGGTTCCCTTGACTTTGACTGGTGTCGTTAATGTTTTTTTTTTGTTTAAGAGATTAACCAGAGACCTAATGTGTAATGTACACATTAATGGGTACATTCTTTATCAGGTATACCAATTGCGAAATTTTAATGAACGAATATACCACATGACCGATAGTAGATATATCTATAATATATATCAACTTTGACTATTCCCTTTTATATTTTATATATAGCATTACGTCATTGCAATGGAATATCAAAGTATCGAATAAAAGACAATAAATATAGTCCCATACTACAGAGTGTATAACGTGTTGCGATTAGGGATGAAATACAGTCAGATCGTGCGTGCGTGTAAATAAAATATCCTGTGCTCCGTAATCCATGAAAAATGGGCAAATTTTTTAAAACGCCACAGTCGATCAAACAACCCGGGTCGAAATATTTGAATGGATTTTTTTTTCCAAAAAAAAATTTTGATATTTTCTTCAATTTCTCCTCAATAAAATGTACAAAAAGGTACAGCAAAATAACTTTGAAAAGTCGCACCTTGTCCGTGGTTTTCAACGATCAAGAGAAAATGAGACTTTTTTCCTAAACAGTAATTCCCAAAAAAAATTAATTCTCTCTTCAAACAAAAATAAACTGAGACTTATCGCAAAAGTATTTTGATTTTGAATAATGACAAAGTGAGACCTATTTGCTGTATGCGGTACATTCATTGAATGAAATAAAAAATTCTTCTATGTTCCGATTTTATTCTCAATTTCTCCTTCACGAGTAAGAATAAAAATTTTATAATTCAGGGTAAAAATAGATTAAATCACTTAATAAAATCTGGTCCAACGAGATGAAAATGAGTCTAAAAAATACATTTGAGGCAAAAGCACATCGAAATATTTCGTCCCGGGAAATGCGTTCTAACTTACCGACGATGGTTACCAGGATTAAGAGACTGAGGATGGTTGCGATAACGATCATAACGATGAGATCATATTCGTATTCTGAATGAATAGCATTCGATGAATTCCAGGTAGAGTTTTCAGTGCCGTTTATAGCATCCTGTTCCACAAAACCATCCCAACTCGATTCTACCGATGGAACAGCCAGGCTTGAATTTGGTGCTGTGCCACGTTCTGCCACTCCCCATGTCCACCATAGTCTCTCGCCACCCATTACTAATCAAATAAATAATTACGTTAAACATTCCTATTACGTAATATTATTATATTAATGCAATAAATTAATTTATTCATTTTACCTGGACTAAGCTCGATCAGCGCATGACGAATTTTATCGTATCAGCCCAGTATCAAGTGATCGATGCAATGGAACTTTCAAGTTTTCTCTCTCGCATCTGAAATTGAAAAATGGACGACAATAAGTTTTCGACTTGCCATATGAAACATTTGTCATACATGATCTCGCAAGTAGCTACGTACTATGAGTGGAATATTTGTATGTATCGGTTTTTAGCGTACAGTTGGCGGCGCTGGGGATGGGATATCGTAAAGGTACTTTTCATCCTATACAAAAATATCTAACGCAATTCGCTATTTTAAATAAAGTATTGAAAAACATATACAAGCATCAATACGCAATCATCGCATCTTCTCTATGGTATTCCACTTTACTGATATTCCTATATTTCCATATATCTTGAATTATTAAAAAAAAAAAAAAAAAAATTATCGACCCAACGCAGGTTTGCAGATTTTATTCTACAACCCTTTCCGTCTCCCGAATCCAATACGATTTGGAAACCATCTGCTATACCATTACCGTTGCCATTGGTGACTATTGCTATTGCTGATGTTGCTCTGCTTGTACAAATAATTGAATGCCTTCGGCAAAGTTCACTTTTACGTACAGTGGCGGCCATTTTCATGTCGTGTTGATATCACTTGAAAATATATACAGCGTTACCAGGCCTGAGCAAATTCGCAAATGACACACACACGAGCATACTCTATGCGAATATATTTCTACGATGCGAATATTCTTCTGAAAGCTCTAAAGTTTTTCTATGTAATTACCCTATATTTTGCTTTGCCTATCGATAGTCCATTTATTTATCTATCGACAAGCTTTATTCGCTCTTTGCAAATTTTCCACAAACTATACACCACGGTTATACCTATACAGCAGCGTCCTCTCGTGAAATCAAGAATTTTCCAACTGTAAATTTACCTGCATATTGATGCATTAAACGCGACTACCTCTGGCGTAATTTTTTTTCTCCCTATAAAATATACTTGAGCCACCAATGAAAACGCATCGCACTGAGCATTCCTCTAGTTCTACTGGTGTTTGAATGATAATTAATTAAAAATAGCACATTCACTTATCTACATGCTGCTAATCTACTTGGTATCGGAAAAATTGCACGGACCGACAAACCGATGTACACGGTTAACCATATAGCGGGAGACAGACAGAGAGAAAATATTTATTCCATCTAGAAGACAAGAGCTTGACTCGCATATGATCGAAAAGTCATTGTATATCGTAATGGGGGTAGTGCAAAAGTGTTGAAATAATGCCCGGTATTCCCAATTGTCCCTGAAACAATAATCATTATAAACGTGCTCAATGACGCTTTATACAAATTTCCCGGAGACCCTTTTACCAATAAATACGAGTAAGCCGCTTTTTCGGATCTTTAGTTTTCTACGTTTCCAGTCGACTATATCTTATAGACTATTTTAAGTCTCCGCCATTCGCCCTTGATCTGTAAACTTTAGTCAACATTCAAGCGTACAACGAAGGCTAACACGAAACTGCCAAAATTCCCAGCCCTTTGGCAACACCTTATATTCAGTCCCTCGTAAATTTGATTTTTTGGTTATCTCATCACTATTTGATCATGTGCATTGTACGAGGATCACCCTTATCATCGTACCCCATCTCAAACCGTATCCCGACCATCCAGAACTACCAAAAGAAGCGGGAATTTTATTCAGAGCTTTTCCAATATACATATATGTATATATATATATATATGTACGTTTCTCGTTCCTCTGATCGACAGCAAATAATTTTGATCCTCTTTGAAATTTGAAAAATTCAAAATCCGATTCTTTTTAAATTCACCATGAAAGGTAAGAGATCGCATCAAGGATCTTTCGATTTTCGTTTTATCTATTTCCATTCATTGTTAGGGATAACAAAACGAAACCCTATAAAGGGCCTTGCACACCAAAGGCAGCGGGTAGCAAGCAGTGATCAATGCGCGAGTAGGATACACCTTGTGACGTCATGAACCAGTTCTGAAGCATCTTTCCCATCGGTCGCTGCCTGCTGCTTGCTGCCTTTGGCGTGAAAGTCCCATAAGAGATTTTCAAAACTCTTTTACCTATTGTTACGAACCCTCAAGAAGCCGATCCTTACGAGCGCTTAGACTTACATTGACTTGAATTAAAAATTCTATTTTATCGAAAATTATTTTTATGAAATGTATCCAACATTTTATAGTGGAATAAATAAATATCAGATAGTCCTATAACAAGGACTAGTGATTGCATTCATGTAATTTCCAATCTGTCGATAGCCAATCAATTGTCTACTTCTAGGAAGTCTAATTGAATCTAGTCAATTGAAGCAGTAAGAATATCTGCTGATTCGGATTAAATCAGACATTTACTATCCGACTGATAACAAGAGTCAGCAAATTCACTGATTTCTACCATAGTATTTTCAGTATTATTTACTATCGATATTTGTTACGATTGATCAATGGAAAAACGAAAAGTATCAATAATAATCATTGATTTTACTCATAGAATGTTTAATGACGATACTGATTGTACGACTAAAGCTTTCAAAAAAGCTTTTACACTATCAAAAGCTCCATAATGCACCGCGGACAAAATGGCTACTCGCCATAATTAGATTATTATATCGCCATGATTAATGCTTCCTATTGATATATCTATAACTTTAGATAATATATAGATATAATCATTACTTTACTAATATCCTTTCATATCAATTATTCTTAACTCCTGATGTCCCTGCGACGTCATTTTTTCAATTCTTCTATCGCGTCACTGCGCGCCGACGGAAAATCAATGGACGCCGAAAAAATTGATATCGCCAATACCCGATGTACTACATTAAATATTATCAGGCAATATAGTAATATATAAAGCATACGTAACGAATGTCGATGAATATCTCTATTTTATATTCGCAAGGGTACAGATTCGCTAGGGAAATGTTAAATTTTTTATCGTATATTGGCTGTCTGTGTTCTTTGTCAGAATTTCAAGTTTTGATAAAAAGTAATAGGGTCCCCTCGTTCGCCCAAAGGCACAACGCATTGGTAACAAAACTGCAAGTTGACAAAGCAACGTAAAAGTATCGAGTCGTCAAACACGTCCGATTCTTATTAAGAGACTGACTTTACCTGCAGTTTTACCTGTGTATACGTTCCAACTGATTGTTTGAGTTTTTCATCCCCACCATGCATTAAACCAACCGACCGCTCACCAGTCAGGCCCTGCTGCATGCGCTGCTCTCTACCGCCGCATTTATTTAACGTTATTGCTTACCTCCTCGCTAGAGTACAGTAATACTATATAGCTTAAACTGATACTGGTGTGATAAACTTCTTATCAGTAAAGACCCTATTCAAATCAATTTAGTATTTCTTGAGTTTACTTGAAACAAAGAAAAAACAGATAGACCGAAGCTAGAGATTTATTTACGTGGCTGTTCAGGATTATTGAACTACCTGAAGATAGTTTTGTCAATTTGATTACTATTAATTCCTATGATAGAATCATCTTCAGGTGTTTCAATAGTCCTGAATAGTCCTGTAAATGTATAAGCAGATAAATGTAGACAATTAATGCTTATAACTTTGGATAAGCATTTTTTTGTTTGAGAATTTAAGAGCACATTACCTTGCTTTTGGGTATTAATAGAATGTATGTACACTGGAGAGCATTAATGGTCTGTCATGGGCTATCCCCACCACTTGCGAACGCTTCCCTCTCTACATGCCTCAATCCTTATTCCCCTACAGCGGTGTTTCCAAAACTCTCGAAGCAATTTCGAATCGAAATATCAAAATCGTAATCGAAATCGAAATTGTAATCGAAATTGTAATCGTAATTGTAATCGTAATTGTAATCGTAATTGTAATCGTAATCGCTTCGAGGGTTTTGGAAACACCGCTGTAGGGGATTAAGGATTGAGGCATGTAGAAAGGGAAGCGTTTACAAGTGGTGGGGGTAGCCCATGACAGACTATTAATGCTCTCCAGTGTACGAAAATATACGCGCTGAAGGGTTGATCAAAGTTTAAAGAACACGGACAAAAAAGGTCATTGATATTTTTTTACGGAAATTGAAGATTCGCGCCATGAAAAAAGACAAGTTGGACTTTTCAATTGTATTCGATGAGCTTATCTACTGTGATAGATAGGTTTGAGTACCATAAAATCCTATGGTATATTCATCGTCACAAGTTTTCCTATAACTGACGTATCAACCGATTCGAGTATGAGTTTATCGTTCTTTTACAATCTCTTTGTTAGCTTTATCGTTGCGTTTTATTTGTCAGAGTTGAAGCCAGTGTCAAATTGATTTTATTTGTCAAAATTTCACGAGTACCCAATGTCGCACGTTATTACAAGGCAAAAATTGTTTAACGGCAAAATAAATAGTACGTCTACTGTGACGTAATAAGTCCTTAGCGTAACATATTTCTGAGCAAACCAAAAAAAAATGTACGTTGGCTATTATCTTTTTCCTTCACTTCTTATTCCCGTTAATTTTCCTACAAACAAACTCATTCAATTCTGATTGGTGATTTCAGTGCCAAGATACGTCTGCTCTATGTATTTTATACGCAAAGGATTGCAGTGATCGGGTTCGAATCCAGAGAGAGAGAGAGAGAGAGAGAGAGAGAGAGGGAGAGAGAGTACGAACAAAAGCAGGTTGCAGGAGATGATCTATTTTGAGGAAAAAAAAAACCTAAACAGGAAAAAAGGGAATCCCTTGAAGCTTTCACATCGTTTAAAAAAAGTCTGGACGCTCGCAATTAATTTCAGTGTGTAAAAAAGATGGCAGAGAAAATGTTCCAACGTTATTCAACCCCCTTTTGAATTTCTGTCAAAGAATCAGTCAAGGATACTTTTTTGGATTTTATGACTGCTTGACAAATACAAAACATCAATTTATCTTCCACGCATATTGACATCGTACTCGGCAGCTTGTTATAACGAACGTTATGATATAACGTATCCACAGATACGCACCCTCTATTTGCGTCAATGACGATGAAAGCTTTACGAAAAATGATTATAGATACCTGCGAAAATTCAAAATTCAAAAAGTAACAAAGATAGACCTTGTCCCAGTTATGCTACTATATTTAGTTACAGAAAAAAATCCTTAATCGTAAATAGTACACGGAAAAGATTCTACTGGAGCAACACGTAGTTAATTGCGTGTCGTATGTCGCGTGCACGTTACGATTATTAAAATTTATTGTGTCGTTCTCGCCTCTGTATATACATATATATATATATACACACACACCCATACACTATAGTCATACGTATATAAACTTAGAGGTTTCTCGGATATACGATATGCGATTCATAAAGTAGTCGTAGACATTATGACGATGAATGCGTAATCTATATACATATATACATATATATTGTTATGTATGTACATATATCGACTGTCATGTATGTACACCCAGAATACTTAAAATAAACGTATGCTCTGTCTCTGTCGCAAACCTTTAGCAAACTTAACACAGAATATGTTTAACTGACATTCGCGATATCGAATTTTAAAAACATATAACAAACAAGGCACGCCCGAACCGAAATTTTAACCTCGGTTTAGCCCTCGATAATCCTGATTCCTTTGATGTTTCAATATAGCGCTGGAGTTTAACTTCATTTTGACTTCACGAGGTCCTACGATTAGGACGAGAAGATCCAAAATAAAGTTTTGCGAGAGTTCGAACCTCTTATTTGAATCTTCAGGTACTACGAAATTTTTAAGCGTTATTTTGAACCTCAAAAGTTCTCATAAAATAAAACTGTATATGTTGTGAACTGCACCTGTTGGTTACGACATCCAGGGCTAAAGGTCGTCCAATATCGACGCTTTTAAAGTTAAGATCTGCAGGATCAAAATAAGTTTCATAAATATCATTTAGTGTTTATGCTGTTCTAAAGCGAACATAACTACCAAGTTGAAGCTCAAAATGAAGATAATGTATATGCGTATTCTTATGATGCAAAACTCAATTTTACTTTCCGAGTCCTTCTAGAGTATTTAGACGGCCAAATCGACGTTATTATTTCTTGGACTTGAACGTCCTTTCATTGCCGTATCCCTTCCGTATCATCGTTATTCTCTGTTTAATCTAATTAATTATTTCTAAAGTATACAGACTCTTACACCCTTTCTTAAATATTCCTTGATACGAAGAATCTTTGTAATTATTCATCTCAAATTATACATTTACTCTTTGTTTTTGGTATAGTACAAAACACTGTTATTTACACCGACAATTCGAAAAGTGGATACGATAACACGGTTTTTCTATGGTATACCTTTGGGGGTTTTATTTCATAGACGAACGCTGTTTAACCCAAGGGCGTCTGCTCGCTAGGAATTGCAAATTCTCCGCGAGCCTTTCATTATTCATAGTCGCCAATGGAATTCTTTGGCAGTTCAAGGAAAAAAAAAAAAAGTGTTGAGCGGTACGACACCTTCCCATTTCCATTTCGGTCGGTCTCGTTTACTTCCGGTACCATAAAAATGGTAATGTCGATAAATAAATAAATCGCTCGATCTATAGGCATCCTTGAACTCCTTTGATGATACGCTCTAAGCATATCGTCCTTTTTTCATCGCCCAGGATACGTAATATGAGTAGAGTGAAATTTGTATTAAAGAGATAATGAAGTTTTAAGAAAGTAACGAAAAGGACCCTATTAATCCTAAAAACTTGCCGGATGTCTCCAGAATGGAAAACGAAAGGACAGGTGAAAGTTTTTCTTCGTATATAAATACCTCTGTGTACTATATACATATATAAGTATACAAACGAAGTAAAGACACGCAAGTCTCGCAGGATACGGGACATCCCAAGGAAAAGGGAAAGAAGAAATAAAAAATTCTGCTCACGCTGTCCTGTATTAGTTGGCAGAGCACGTGACTCCTGGAAGTTATGGAAAAGCCACCTTCTGCTGCTTCTATACTCTGTTGCTCCGTTCTATACTTCATGTCCTTCGGAGTCTCGTTGGAACGTGTTCACATACGTCACATTCAGTATGCCAATGGGAGCTCACTGATTGCCCATGGGGTTGACTAAAACCACTTTTCCCAAAAATCCTTTAGTCTCCAGAACGATTTATTATTCTTTGTCAAAAGACACGCGACAATAAGTGATTTTTATACAATGTATCGAGAGTTACGAAATGAAAATGAATCGATCAGTGACGTTACTGTTCTTCAAGTCTATCATTTATTTTGTTATCTCGAAATGGCGCATTTGAAAATCAGTTAAGTTTTGAAAATTTGCAAAACTATTTCAACGTGAGAAAGTCAGTTTTACTTCAACGAGGCATTAATGTTTTTATCGAGTTTGTTAACTCTCCTTATATATACCTCTTTACAGTCTTTCTCTCGTTATGGTGCAAATGTAGGTAAAAAGTGAAAGGAGTGAAATTCTACGAACTATCAAAGCCAATGAAAAAGCCCCGACGCTTTACTCAGGTATTAAAAGGATTTTACATGGACGCCTAACGTCGTGACGCTCCTCGCCCGTCATCTTCGTCGTCGTCTAGAGACTTTTAAATATTCTAGTAACTATTCTGCGCGATACCACCGCTAGACCGTATATCACTTTCTTGCCACGTAAACTCCCCTGGATCGCTAGGAAAATAGTTGAGAGCGTTGGGATCCAGGGAATTCAAGATGTTCCCGGAGAATTTTTCAGAATATTCTCATTCCCGTATAGCATGCTTATCTCATCGTAGTCGATTCATTCGCATCTATCGATTGCATTACGTTACCCTGAACTTTCGTGACCAGCATCCGTCCGAGAATTGCACTAGTTTCGTATACCGTAAAATAAATTATCTCGTGCGCAATTTCAACGGGATCATACACATCTCATATAGGATTTCTGTATCTCATATAGTGGACTACCACTTTTCTCACGGAAATGAGAAATAGTGGAAACGAGTAGATACACCCTGATACTGTCCACCAGACCAACGGAAATGAATGAAGATGGTTACGAGCGAGCGAGAAAGGAAACTCAAGATAATCGAACTACGTTTAAGAGACAAACTCTCGCGAACAAAGTACCGATTCGCTCTACCGCCGCCATCTTAATTGTATCCAAGAGCTTCGAAGACGGTATTAAGTTTTGCATCAGTTCCAAGTACTACGCGAAACAAAGCAGAGTAAGCCAGAGCAAAGCAATAGAGCAGAGTGAATACAGTAAAATGTATGTGTATATATGTATATAGCGATGGTTTGCTAAAGAGACAAGTTCTAATGACTCAACTATCATCACGTTGATGAAACAGTATAGTTTAACCAATATCAAATAATGAACGTCTTTACGTAAAGCAGCATCAACCGTGAAAACAATGCCGTGAAATAAATTTTAAAAAAGTTCAACAATTTTATTTCCTTTGAAAACAAAAATACGGAGGACAAAATACTTGTGGCAGAGCAAAGGAGGTCAACTCGTACCATTTTCGGATGCTACAAAGTCAATAGAGTCGAATTAATAAAATTTCCAGGATCGCGTGCATCTTCAAGGTGAACGTTCCATATTCTCTTTCAACCACGACAGGACGTGTTACACTTTTGTAACCGGTAGCTTTTAATTTTTTTTCTTTTCTTTTCGTCTTTCACTTCTTTTCGTAATAGCTATACACTCCTCTCCAGTCGGCTGTACCATTATTCCTCCCAGGCATCCTTATCCCCCGTAACCGCCGGAAAAGGAACGTAAATCAATTTTTCTGTCCCCGTATACTCCTCGCCGGAGTGCGTTCCTGTAGAAAATCGTTAAGTTAGTATAAGCCTTTCGAAGGACACGTTATACAGTATGTTACATACGTGACAAAGATACCGGTCGATAAGTCCGAGAGCAAAGTGATAAACAATAATAAGCAAACAAATTCTGGAGAAATTGGATAATGGATTCTATAGAAAATCTGCTCTTGCTATAGGGGTTAGGTATTAGTAGCGATAACAATAAGGAGGCGTCGCTGAAACGGGATTGAATTCAGATAATTAAAGTGCGCCAAGAATTGATGTCAAAGGTCGGAAGTTCCTTGATGGAGAATACTGCTGCTGCTGCTGCTGCTGCTTGAAAAAGGTTAAGAACCCGTGGAAACATACTGATTCAATTTCAACCATTTCTACTCGACGATGTCGTAATATCTTGCGAAAGGCTTATAACTGTTCCTTCGGTTTTTTTCTGAGATCTCACCCCTTGAGACTTTATGTAAAATATCCTTTTCGTTGGAACATTTCATATTCCGTAGGGTTTAGATAATTCTATAGGCCACATCTAGGTTACTGCAAGTCCAATTGTATTACAGGATCCAAAGTTTACGTATGAAACCTTTCTAAAATCTATCGACCGGCACCCCCTAAGTAAGCCTCTTGCGATAATCCTTCTATTTTCAAAGGACAGACAGAGAAATTTATTCGGCTAGACATTTCACAATTTCTACCCTCTATTTCCATAAAACAGAGAATTTCGAAAATTTCATCATTAACACTAGCTTACGTCCAATTGCAATAAATTAACTGAAGCGATCGACAGACACTAAGAGTGAATAAAAAATTCGTTGAACTTATCGATATTTATTTTTATATGTTCAATCATAAACTCAAGTAATTTCTCAAAATCATCCTTTTTATCTTCGCGTTTACCTAATTCTGGTTTAACTCTCACAATTTCTTTTATAACCTTCGTAAACCCAAACATTAAAAGTTTTCGATGCACGATATAGAATTATTCATGACTTTCTGTATTCTCGAAAGCTCGCATTATCTATATTTTCTCACGATGGATCTATGGCTTTTCCTATTATTCTGAAGAAAAAAAATTTCTTTTTATCCACCCAAAAAATACCAAGGATTACCTGAGTCACAGTTTTGAATGAACGACACGTGTGTTAGGGTGTTAGGCGAAAATAGCTTGAGCAACCCTAAGGATTTACAGCTGCGTTATATATAATCTGTCAGGTACGTGATTACACGCTATACGGCCCTAAGTTCAGTACATGACTTATTGTCAGAAAGCCAGTTAAAGTCCTAAGTATAAATGATTCCATTGCCCAAAGTGAGATTCAAACTTTGATATTAGTCAGAGAATTCCGTACAATAACAATGCAATTCGTCTGGTAAATGCAGCAATTGCATGTGGCGTAATCTTACGAGTCTCCTATAAAATCTTAACTGCACTCCAAATAGTTTCTAGTCATTCTCAGATCCGACTACAGTTCTCGAGACGAGACGTTGAAAACTTTCAAAGGTACCGCGGCTTTTATCGCAAAGTGCTAGTCGCAAAAACTGGGGGAAAAAAAAAAAGAAAATACAGCAAAAAAGCTCGATCAAAGTGTAATTGAAAATGTGGGTCAACCAAAACAAAGATCGCCTCTGTACAACCTCAAACGACGTAATACCCTTTTGCTTCCATTAAAAAGTAAAGGATATTCACTCGTGTTATTAAAAAAAAAAAAAAGAAAAAGAAAAAAACATACCTTCATCAGATAGCAGATATATCATAGACTTTGCAAGTCTGATGGGACTCGGTACTGTTATAATAAACAAAACCGCAGACTGACTTAGAATATATATCCGCAAGTCTGATAAACTTAATTTACATAACCGACGAATAAATACGTGATATGTATATCATGATATTATTCATGAAACTTAATGCAAGTACAGTGACTCAAGAAAATGATTGGGATAATTTTATAGCGATATCATTGAAGTATTCACGCATTAAAATCTACACAGTCTATACACAAAGATGATTTTCTCCCATCGATTATGATATTCCCTAAATCAACGCAATTTCCAAATTTACGTGTTACGACATTGCAAAGCACTGGGTGTCCCAAAATCATTATCATGAATAATCCACCAGGATTGACCTAGTTTCTTAAGACACAAATCCAACAAACACGCTCTTAGTCTGTTACGCTTTCTAGTAGTCAACTACGATACTAACCATACCAATATGCTACTACTAATACTTCACTATTCCACCAGTCTACCATTATGCTCCAACCTTTTCAGGTCCTTTCACGGCATCAAACTTCAACCAAGGCTCGAACTCTTAACCTTCTACCGACAATCAGGAATTGCAAATAACTTCCGGCAATTCTCAAGTGGTTAGTAGCTAGTATAGCTAGTAGCTATACTAACACGGTAGCACAACAAGTATAAAGCATCACGTGATATTTGAGATTCACTTGCCATTATGTATCCATTTAATATTTCGACAGTGCCGTGCAGGTATATAACGATCAATAAATATTCCTTCGATCATGAGGATATATATATATATATAGTTATAAATTTATACTGACTTATATATACAGGTATACATATACTATACACGGTTACCAGCAATCGTGAACTTGACCCCTACCGACATTTGACCGTAAGCATAGAAGTGAAATTTCCCATGGAAACTTACTTTTGCCAAGAGAGTAGATTGAAGTAGACAGACACTTTAAGTGGGTGTTACGAGAATAATTGGTAGAACGCTGTTATTCGCATGAAATTAACTAGAAGACTGACTAATGAAGAAAGCAAAAAAAGATGAAAGGACTTCTTTCAAGATACCATTACCACAAATTGGCCCTTTTGCCTTAACGGCATGAAACTCCAAAAGGTCTAGACATGTTTATTGATACGAGACTTCTGTTATATTGTATACAGTAAGTATTTACGAACAAACAAGCGTATACAATACGAGGTCATTGTTGATGATTGATATGGAGACGGCAAATAATAGCCAGTGTTTATGTATACGCATTGTCCTTGACTAATGTACCCTAGGGGCCAATAATGAGGTCATTGCTGCATGAAATATTCATGTAACGTTAAGAATGTTAAATCGAATGGATTTCGACTCTGTTTAATAATGCAATTTTTGGAAAAGTTTTAATGTAATCCTAGCACTCCGTATTACGTCGTGAAAATTTCTTTTGAATCAACCAGTGGCACTTGATACGTTTCTGGGTCTATATAGGTAGGCTTTTAACGATTTCCCATAAGTCCGTATTGTTCGTTCTCAAAATACCCGGCCAACTGCCAGACGGGAGCGAAGTTTGAAAGCGATTAATTCCTAAAGCAGAAAAGTTCGTGGCCTAATATTCTTAACCCCTGCGCAACTGAAGCCTTAAGTCTCGCTTCTGACTGCTTTACCCAAAAGTGAAAAAATAATTACTGCTCGCAGCTGACTAACATCTAAGTAGCTGTCGGCTATACAAACCAGCCATACAATGGATTGTGGAACCCGTATATTTAAGGGATTAACGTGGATAACCATTATTATTTTTTTTTAATTAAACATTTTTCAGTGATTTTCTAAATTACATATACTCGTTAAGTGTTCGTGACACGTTGATGAAAAAGGCCTCTTTTTTTTTATATCTGGATTAATAGAATTTGAAATACGTAATCATTCTACATCACCAACGAAACAATTAAATTTCTGTTACCCAACTATGGAACCAATTATGCATTTCATTAGAACAACAGTGAAACAGAGATAGGACGCCGATGCTCGATTAATATTGAAATTCATCCTAGACTAAATACCTATTATTATATCTCTATATACTATACTATAGCACTATATCTATATATCTATACTATATCTCTCATTTAGCTTTTCTCTGGCAAGACGAAGACGAAGGGGATATTCGTCGTCGATTTTCAAGAGTACTAAATCGAATAAAGGAAAATTATATTTGGCAGCTGAAAAAAGATTAATTAAATATAGTCGAATAAAATTGCCTGATCTGTTAATCAAGAATGACGTAACTGTTACTTATAACAATACAAAAGAATATACTTTTCCGGAAGTATAAGTTATCCCCTAGATTATCAATCAGGCATATTACGGTAATGGCGGTGTGTCAATAATAAACTTCTTTAATCAAATGTATCAAAGGGTCGAATATCCAATTATGAGGTGGAAAAAAATCGAGCATGTTTCGCTTTACGTAAGAATACCTCTTCTGTTGGGTCCAGTGTGAAGATTCTGTATACATGAAGATCTATTCGTAAAATGTTTGTTTATAGCTTTTCATTAGCCCTTTACGGTCTGACGTGCGACTACGATACTTCGGTCACGATGCAAACTGCCCATAAAACGGTAGGGCTTCTATCTTACAACCCCTATAAAAAAGATATTTATCATAACCAGATCGCATCCAGGCGCCGTGCCAATAACATATAAATTTCTCAAAAGAGACCATAGGTGGCGCCTATATAGAAAATTGCCTGAGAAGATATTAAAATATTTTCTTTTTATCTTAACGCGCATGAGAAATGTGTCACCATGAAATTATCAATCCTAGAAAACTCTAATGATGCAAATTAATAATTCGAGATCATCAATATGTATCAGCTTTCCTCTAATTAACCAATAAACGTTATGTATGCTTGAATCTGTCCGCTGGTAACTCCTGGATGAATTTACTTAATATTGATTGATGTATTTTTTTATCCAATTCATTTATTAACCTTATCGACCTCGATTTCAGTAAACCAGAAAAACGTGTGGCCTGCCGATTCGAGAGGAAGAACCTTTGTCGTATCGGATTAAAAGGCTAAAACGAGTTTCCGCTTGGCGTCGATGGATTTTCAGTAAAAAAAAAAAAAAATTGAATAACCGAGTACACTTTGACCTTCGACTTAGCACCCCTTTAAACAAGTTCACACAGTTGATTCAGGTATTCGAGGTAGAAGAAACAAAAGGATTTACCGCAGCATGCGATCCTACGTTAATCAACATGGGTGGCTTCGCGTTCTATCAAGTGTCTTTCATTTTTCTTTTGTCATTTTTTATTCGTCTCTCTTCTTCATTCTCTAATCCCCGTGGTCCCTCTGGTCTTTATTGAGAATACCCATAGCTGACTAATTATTCAAGAGACGTACCTGTACAGAAAGAATATAATCTCGTGAGAAATGGAAAGGATAAAAAATTGCTGAAAACAAAAAAAAAATTATTTTTTAAGTTTTAACTTCCATAGTTTTTTTGTTGCAATCAAATCGAAAAGGATAACAATCTTATCACGATATATGCCTATTATCATAACTTCTACTGCTATAACAATTGCACTATTCCGCCGTTGTATTATCTCTCGAATGTTCGACTTTCTTTCGACTATTGTGAACCGCTACAAGCTTTAACCTTTTTTTCCTTTCTGACGTCATTCAAAAATCCAAAACATAAAACGCAATGCCAGTCTGAAAGTAAACAACACGATTCAGAACGACGTCATTTCTTTACAAAATCACTCCTTCCCCCTTACTCCCGGCCCTTAGTATATAAAACATTTTGTATTTGCCCTCAGTAAATATATTCTTCTTGGTACCAGCTCTTGACTTCTCCAAGAAGAATCATTTTATTTCTGATTTATGGAAGTTTAACCTTGCCGATCCGGATTGTACAACAATGCAAGAACTTCGCATGCTTCGTTACTGCATAGATGATGAAAGTGTACATGTGATATATATAATCACGTGCATTTACATGTTCGATATAGCATATGGACGCACCTTAAGGTCATCAGACTGAATAATGTAGAATACGCTGCAACTGGTTTCCTAATATTGATATTGAAAGGTAGTTGCATGTAGCCTAGCAGTCGCTCCTTAGACTTTACATGCAACCTCATCGCCTAATGTATAATTTGTGCCGGCCTTGAGGTCTTAAAGGGTTAAAACAGGAAATTGCGAGTCGGCATAACGCGCTTCTATGAATTTTCGAGGGTAGTAAGGACGTGTCTTCCTTTCTACATTGGTTAAAGCATTATTTGACATGCTACGGGATAGAACCCTTTTACGCAAAAGTCTTCGCCCGTAAGATCATTATTGTCATTTTACCCAAGAAAGCTGCTTCTGAATTAACATAGAACGGTGGAAGCTGTAGGGCGCATTTAGTACGTTTAGCTCTTTACGGTGGATCTTCTATAGAATTAAGAAGATTCTCATTAGCGTGAAGCCAGTATAGAACCAAGAGAATAGCTGCTACATAGCTCGCTATACGTCTAATAGTAATAACAATAACATCAATACACTACTATAAATTATGCGAATCAATAAAACAAATGATCTCTCGATTTCATAAAGGTCTTTTTTGTTTTTTAATAATTAAAACCTCCAAGATACATTATCGGCTGAATCTAATGAACAGCGAAAGGGTTACTTGTCAACTTGTCAATTTGTATCCCTTACTTTACCTGAGCTCTTAGCGGCACCGACTTCCTGGACTCATGTATATCTACCGAGACATCTGGGATTCTTGTACGTACGTGCTCGAAAAGGTCACGAGACAGTTTTATCAGGAATCTCAAGAACTAGGAGGGAGAGGAAGACGTTTCGCGAGTTTTATCAAACCTTACCTAACCTTTCTTCTTTACGCTGTCTCTCCCAGCCCACCCTTCTCTATACCCAAACCCTATACCTAAACCCTGAAGCTTGTCTACCAGTGGCTACATCGAGCTACTCACTCCCCGAGACCGCCCCTAGAGTCGAGGGTGATGTTATAAGGGGCCTGTTGCGTCTCCGCGACCCCTCGAGCTCTACTCTGATATCTCTGCTCTCGAATTTCTTTCCTACAAGAATCCCTACAATTTTCCCTTATGTCACTTGGCAGCCCTTTTTTCCCCTCTCTCTTTTTATCCTTTTCTTATACTTTTCTTTCTCCTTTCTTGTTTCCTTCTCCAGTGCCTTTCTATCGCCATTCGCTCCATCCTCTTACCGATCTCCATCAACGAGAATTACTGCGACGCTCGACACGTGCGCTCTCGTGTAAACGGGCTGCGAGAATTTCCACTGAGAATTCAGAAGGGTTAATAAATAAAACATAAAAATACTGTGATAAATGAGTTACAACGAAGAACCTCCTCAACTCTGCGTATTACTAATACTTTAAGCCTACAACCCTTAGGTAGTGTCCGTTATACCATTGTATACTCGCTTTACTCCGTGTAGCCATTTTTACACGGGCTTCCTGTAATTTACTGATTTCCGCATTCCGTCGCTTCTTGCGGTACTTGCCGTTTGACTCTAGAATAAGAAAAACTCTCCATTAAAAAAAAAGTACTACGTCATATCGTAAGTCCTTGTTTCGCTAAAATTATTATGTGTATTATGGTAACTCATAGCAGTGACCTTACCCCAATATCAGCTAGTTTGTGCATGTATCCACCTACGTTTAACTTCCATGCATGTAGGTAAACTACTGGCGGAACGTGCTTCGATACTTGCGGTTTAATATGGGCGGTGTGTGGCGATACCGGTCAGCGTAAAACTTTCACTATATATAAATGTATATATACATATATACATATATATATATATATATGCTCTAGACTGGAAGCACGTACTGTGTCGTAAAATTAAAAGCATCGACGATCAATATCAATTTGCGAAATCTTGTCGTTCCGTGATCAGAGTCCTGTTTTATGTATAATGTTGTACCATAGAAATCTTTGAAAAGTACAAAATAAAATACTGGTTTTCTCCGTTTTATCCCCTATACTGGTACCGAAGATCCATATCGAAAAGTCCTCAAGCATCGTTTACGGATATCCTCGAAATCATTAAAAGTCAAAAAGTTAAAGTGAGCCTATAAAAGTAAAATTTAAAGATACATAAAAGCTTACCTCCTCCCCCATCAAGGATTCATCCCCCGTTTCTTCGAATCACATGTTCCAAGGGCTGAATCTTGATTCTTCAAGACCTTCAAGGTGCACCGACTCTCTCAACATGAATAATGAATAAAAAGCGTACAAGGGGTAGTTTAGCAATACGGACACGAAATTGAAAAGGAAAAAAATAAATAAATAGCCTAAAGACAAGTTAGATTAGCGCGATTCGAGAAAGCTGTAGAAAAGTCGTAAATCGTCCTGGTACTCGAAATAGAGTTTTTACTGGCGATACACACGCGCGATAGGGGTAAGTGTACTCAGGTTCCGTAAGGGGATGACAGAGGTAGGGTAGTAGAGTGCTCCTCTCCAATCGCTACTATGCACATAGGAAGTGTTCCAAGATGATTTCGAAAACTGGCCCAAAGGGAAGCTGGACCGTCAAGAGAGACTCGTTAAAATATCGATCAAACCGTTGAAATGAAAATAGATTCGCTTTGTCAATTAATCCTTGCGAATAGAGGAAAACGGCGCGCGTTTCACACGGTGTATCGCGGAGAACTGAGGTACCGACGCGCGACACTGGATGCGCTTGCGCATAACCTACCAACACCCTCCAGCGTGCTGCTGAACTCGACAGTTTTCCACGGATTTTTCAAGCCCACTATGGATCCTTAGCCATGGCGTCCTTTGCATCTCCCCCGCGAAAACCTTAGACCTCAGCTGACTGTAACTCAGGTATGCATTTCTCAGGTCACCCGGTACCATCTGACTTGACGATCTTTCATCTCTGGAACTTGATACTTTAATACTGGCACTATACTTCGAGGTACTATTGTCACCCTTATTCGACATTTTAATAGCGTCATTTCCGGAAAATGAAAAAAGAAATTACTCTACATTCCGTTCCTTCTGGAGGGATAGAATATTGTTAGAATACTGCTGGATATTGTTGCATTGTCTCTGTCGTGGTATGGATCATCAAATGGAAGGACCTCTCTCTCTCTCTCTCTCTCTCTCTCTCTCTCTTACTCTTTCATTGGCCATTGGCTTTTCTTAAGGGATTAATGGGATTTCCTAAGGGATAATTGTTTAGTGGACCTATTACGTGTAATCGAGTCATCGAATAGTAATGGAGCTCGATATGGTAGGTTCGTATAAGTCGAACCTGGAACCGATTAACGACTATAGCCGCCATGAAAATGTTTCTATTGCAGACCTAGACTTCAGACTCCAAACCTTTACGAATGTAACTCCGAAGGGCCTCGGAATCGTCCATTTTCTTATTTCTATACCGAGTTTACAACCGCTTATGCTCCATGGAGTTATACGAAGTGCATCGACCCTCTTTCTCTTTTGTTACTGCGATAAACCACCTAGCAACTATAGTTACGTGGCAATAGCAATGGAGGTACAAGAGGAAGAGAAAGCAGCAGACAAAATAAAGGTAGAAAAAGGAAAGAAGCAAGAGAAAAATAAGGGAAGGAAAAATATAAGGTCTGCCTGTAACGTTGGAAAGTAAAGAACCGTTTAATCGCGTAGCTGTCCCGGACTCGGAGAAATACGAGACGGTTCATCTCTTTTGACGTCTATACCTATATCTAGTTTCTCATAACAGTCATGACAGACGCAATACACACGAGACTCGCATACGACTCGCATTGCAGGAAATAATTCAAGTGAAATTATAATGGTCGTCTTCGATTTCTCTGTCAGTCATGGGTAAAAAGAATTGAATGAAATAATCCAGAAATTGAAAAAAGTATTCGGTGGCGGGTGGAGGGGGGGGGGGGGGTTGAAGAGCGGGTGACAATAAAAAAGCAAGAACGACGTCAACCAAATACGATCAAGAATCCATTAAGCGAATCGACTAGCCCCCTTTAGATGTACATTATCCAAATTTTCTGATACAATAGCATTTATGATTTACTGTATTATCTTTAACCTATGTCACCAACGACAATAAGCTATTTTACCTTCTATTTTCAATCTCTCAAATCGTCATCCGCCATTTATATTAATGACAGATAGCAGCGCTGATATAACTTTACTTTTTTTAGTCCGATTATAAAAACAATATACTCTCAACGTTTCTCCAGCATATTTACATTAATAACAGCGAAGTTCGTATATCGATGTTCCACTAGGGTTCCTAGACAGTCAGTGTTATTCCACCTTTCTCAACGGCCGTTCTTGTTCCGTTCCGATGCACCCGTCACCATCTTTTGCATAGATATTCGTTTCCCAGCAATTCCCTTGGACGAAATCTGAAAAGCAAATTGAACCTTTTGGTAAACTAGGTAGATATTGATGCTACGAGATTTCCTCATTATTTCTATATTATATAGTTTAGTGTTCCATATATCCCAAGGCATTCTGTCCTTCCATTATATTCCCTTAAGTCTATCACATAATGTTAATTTGTACCACGGCGCACTGCTGGGCTAGAAGACAATATCTTTCTATGTTATAAAAATATTTCGTCGTTCCCGCCATCTAGGATAATCGCCGTAGGCTGCCGTGTAGACGCCGCGGAGGAGTAACCATAGTAACCTTAGTAACCATAGTTAGAATAGTAACTTAAAATAAGCCTAGATGGCGGAGAGGGCCTGGGGGTGGACAGTAGGGAAAGGTAAGGGCCTGGGGCGGAGACTGGCGGACGTAGAATAAGCAGGTCCCTAATTGACCCGGGGGTTGGTGCGCGAAACGCACAGGGGGGCGAAGCCTCCCTAGTAGAAAAATATATATGTATTGTGACCTCCTTCTCCCGATTAATCGGTCTCGGGAGCGGGCACAATAATCTATAGCAATAATAGCCAGGGGAAGGGCGGTGATAAGAAATCGGGACTCGGGTGTCAATGATGGAACAAAGTATTATATTTAATAAGAATAAAACAAAGCAAAAAGAAAAGAAGACAAGATAAGATAATAAAAACGAAAGGAAATACAAATGAAAGCAAAAATAATAATTTAATATCACGCAAGTGGACGGGTGGACTAGGGACGCAATGATATGGCAAAGAGGGGGGGGGGGGGTTCCAGGCAGGCCACGGGCCTTTAACTCCTGGGCGAGGGGGTCGAGGGAAAGGAGGAAGGGCTTGCCGGCTCTAAACAATACCGCGGGAAGAATATCGGCTTCTGGGCGCCAGCTACAAAGCGGTGTAGCAACTTCCGGCGACCTGATATGGTCGCGGGAATGAACAAAATACAAATTCGAACGGGACTCGGCTAGCTGGGGCTAAATTAAAAGGGGTGAAAGGGGGGTAAAAGCGGTCAGGGAAGGGCAGAGTAGGTTTAGGGACTCACTCGTACTCTTAAAAGCTACTCACTCGAATACAGCTCGCCTTCCGCTACACTTTCTCTTCTCTCCCTCTTTCTCACTCTCGTCACAATTTTCGCTATTTCTCTCGCACTCTTTACACTCTATTTTCACTCCTATTGCACGCACTGCCTGGCTCGAAGTGAGGTCTTCTTTTTGGGCATGGCTCTGGTGCTTTCTCTAGGCACGGTGATGGTGGGCCTCCAGGGCCTGTCAAGTTCTCTCCCGAGTGTGTCCATAGATAGAAGGAGGGGGCTCCGCCTTTAACCACACGGGCTTATGGGCTACCCGTGTGGCGGGACTGCACCGGGAGTTTGCATCGTGATGCTGGTCGGGCCTGAGAGTGTCTCTTCGCGGGTCGGTCAGGTGGCGATCAGCTGGGCCTCCTGCCCATGCTTTCTCGGCATTCCGCTGCCGCGGCCACGTAGCTTCTCTGTCTCTCTCACTCTGGTGGGTCCGGTGCCTCGTCGGGTGATGTCTTCTTGGTGCCTCGAGTCAGTATCACACACAGTGTTGGGAAGGGGTTAAGGGATTGGGAGGGGGTACATCGCAATATTACCTAATAAACAAAATATCATCTACACGCAAAAAAAAGGACCTCGAGGCGAGTGGTGCCATCGAGCCAGGTGATTGGGAGGGGGCTTGTAACGATTTCTCGTTACACAGTATACTATATACCACCGAGTCACTGTGAGCTTCGTCGAATTTGCATTTAATTTCATGTTATTTCGTTTAGTGTTAAGTAGGCTAAAGAAGGACTCGTTCATTCGGTTTCTCGTCCTTAGGGGGAAACTTAACAAAGTTTGATTTTAGGGAAATCGTGTCAACAAGAGCGAAACCGAACGAATAAATATCTGTCAAGTGCTTCAGTCGTGTTGTCCAATTTATCTGGTTGAAGTAAACACAATTAAGGATAAGGAAGATCTTTTATTTTATTTAATATCCTCTCAGCTTCCGTCACTCCCTTTTTTGTCCTGATTTCATCGTAATTCTCTTGTCCGTTTAGAATTTACCCTTATGGTTTCAGATGCAAACCAATTCAACGTAATCTCTTTTGACCTTTTTATTTAGACAATAATACATTGCGAAAAATAGGTGCTGTTTGGGCGCGGGTGCAAGCGAAGGGAAATCGTTATGGCCGTTTTAAATGCTTGATTGTTTTTCATTATAATGAGTGGAGTGTCTGGTTTGCGGCAATGAAAAGTAGACATTTTGTTAGTCATTCTTTTTAGAGAAAATCAAATAATGGATCAACTTGAAATTTTATAAATCTGATCAAAGGGGTTTCTCCTCTTCCATATCTCTTAAACAAAAAAGGTTTACGTGGTTTTATTCGACGTAAGCGTCGGTACGGTAGGAATCGCCACAAAATACATTTTTTTCAAGAATAAGAAAATAACGAACTTGTGAAAACAAATGCTGTTGCGTGTCAACCCACGAAAGGAGAGTTCGTTTGTTAGATAAAATAATTACCATATACCATCCACATTCAATGTAATAAATACGCGAGCGCGTTCGACAGGATGGACCTTGTACCTCTTGACGAACGACAAGGGTTTACAACCATTGTGCGAAGGTACTGAGTCTCTCAGGATCTGGCGACCACATGTAGGTTCCTCTAAAAATACTTAACTATATCCTAGAGTCGCCATTTCGTTGATCCGTCGTGCAAAATTAACAATACAAAAAAATAACTGTCTTCCTAGTCTCACATAGAGCCCGGATACCATAACTTCATAAACTAAATGAACAACGCCATAGAATTAGTCCTCGAACCGTTAGACGGTTGATGCCGCACGTGTTTACAGTTTTGGAAAAACCCGTGCGTGCAATTACGGTTGCTCGAGAGAAAGTTTTTACGCTATTGGCGACAAGACGAAACGCCTACTGTATTTTTCACCAAGAAAACGTCTTGTCGCCGATCACCAAATCAGTCTAACACCGATAGTCATCGCGAAAACAAGCAACTGCGCTGTCCTTACCAGTTGCCTCCATTTCTTCAGTTTCTTTATTTTCTATCATCATCGTCTGAAATATTTCTCATAAAGTTATTCACTGTGTACCTTTGTTAAAGTTTGTGCAAATATATTACGTGTGTACAACTCCAGTGGATTCTCAATCTCTCCTTTGAAATAGCCGCATAAGATTAATTTGGCGTGCGGTAGTTACCAGCGCGTGTCGTCTCTAGGCAAAAGAGTATCGAGCCTTACAACCTCGTAGATTCAAACGCGAATCGCGGCAACGACGGTAAACAAATGTTAGACTTTAGTTTGAAAAAATGTTACATTTATTACCATTAAAAAAAAAAGCACAATCACCACCGAAATTGGTTCAGATAATAAACGGACACGTTCTTAACGTGCGGTTAAAATAAATAAAAAACTTATTAGCAATGAATTCTCGATGCATATGGCTTAAAGATTTAAAAACGATTTTTTCGAGTCGAAAAAAATATACAAAGAAAATTTTTAACGATTTTTCCAATCTCAAAATCTGATATACCTCTTATGTAAGCGTGAGAGACTCAACTGTAATTCCTATACTGGATTGCCCGATTATTATATGTATACACAACAGTAAAGACAATAAGTGCTCTCGTCATATGAAATTTTACATAAGAAAATTTCATAAATTAAATTCATATAAATACGCACAGTACAAATTGATGATCTAATCTAAATAGATTACACGTAAGGAATACAGTCTTTTCTTATACAATTTAAAAATATAACAAACAAAAAGGATCACTAGATATTTAAAAATAAGTAAAATATTATTATCTTGATTTGCAATAGTTCTGAAGTATTTGTAAAGCGATTAGAATCATTGAGTCATTTTCAGATATACGCACAGCTTAAATACAAGATAGCTTATCAGTAGCAATTAAAGGACTTGAACTTTGAAAATGTCATTGAATATTAATGCTCGAAAAGTGTTAATCGTATTGAGACCGAGTACTCCGTGTAAAAAAATATTTCCGTATCTGTTAATGTTAATTTGATTAACATTCCTGGGTAAATGCCAAAGTGGCTATGCTTACAGAATTTTGGGATTATTTTCATTCAATTCAAATAATCATTCTTTTATAAGTAATTATCTGATGATAGCCTTAGCTGCTCAAGGTTATCAGGTCAACATAGTCAGTCCATGTCCAATGAAGAAACCAATCTCTAACTACACAGATATTATTATCGAGGGATCAATGTCAACTATAGTGAATAATTTATTATTAGATTATATCCAATTCATCATTAACTATATCCAAGAAACGATGGTAGCTTATATGGCGTGTATGCTGAATATAGTTGAGATCAGTATTTGTAATTCACAAAAATACTTTCGTGTAAAACAACTCGCCAAGTACAGCATTACTGTGCATTTCCTAGCTTAAAAAGAAACACTAATATTTATTCCTTGCATTAATGTTCTACTAACAAATAATATTGAAATCATATCATAATGCCTATTTGTACATACTTGACATTATTAATATTGACTATGCATAGTTACTACACATGCGCTTATTAACGCGATCTAGCATTAGCTCATAATTTTAATTGAATTTTCAAAATTTTCCATAGCGTCTGCACCACGCTTTTGTGTTATCACTACTGCTTATATTTAATTATATTTTAATGGTCATTTAATAATTAATAAAACGTTAGGCGATGCCATATCGAGTACGACTTGGCGGGTCGGTGCCCAAAACTTTACACTAATGACTAATTTATTTGAAATAAAGCAGCATTGTCAATTCTCCATTCGCTTGTGGAACCAGGAGAATTAATTGTTATGGTTACCATTATATTTTATTAAAGTAAAATTGATTCCTAATCATATTGGATGTAGTTTTTGTAATTTCTATGAAATTGATCAGCAGGTGAATATATATACACCATATATTGACTCTATTAGGTCCAATACGTAATAGAAATGTATTAAGATCATCTTCTCTGGACCTAGCACGGTGGCAAGTTGCGTTAATCGACGTTTACGCTTTTTATTTAACATGCGTCGCAGCCGCCATTTTTCTAATTGCAACGATCCTTAAGTTTCTATATAGAAAACTTTTAGCGTCAAGTTCGACTGGTAGCGATAAAGATAAAAGAAAGTAGCGTGAATCATTACGATAATAATAACAAATAATAATGAAAAGCACTTTTCTTGCACTAAAATTAGAAGAAATAAAAAAACAGGATATTCTTGGATTGACTTAAGTATCGAACATGTATTATTATTTCCCATATAAAGATAAGTCCTACCACGTGGCCAAGTGCATTCCTCGTCATTTAGGGATACTCCAATTAATTGGATTGACTATAAGTAAAAACCTGCTGCTGACTCTGCAAGATTACACGACCAAGAGACAATACGATGACAATTTTGATTAACCGAAGTATAATCTTTTTATTATACGAATCATGTGGAGACCAGTTTATCTTACCCATCCAGTGATTGATTCAGATTC
>JARPRG010000006.1:0-18173 GCA_031001745.1 Hartigia nigra
AGAAGCGGTCATACGGTCCCTAAACTGATGGCAAGCACCATCTATAGGGAAATTCCGGTTTCATACTTCTAGACCTGTTATATATAATCATAAGAATTGCGAAAAAGAGAAAATAACATTTTTGTAAATACATACCTCACGTGTATACAATACAGAATGCTAATATTGGCAAATTTCTTGAATCTCAAAAAAAGCAATATTTCATAACGTTGTAAAAGGCTCCTTTGGCATACAAAGAAGGCATAGAAAATTCGCAAAACCTTTGTTGAGTAAATCATTGCGAATAAAAGACCTGCAACTTTTGTATCGATAAAAGATATTGATATATTATAATAACCAAAGTGGGACAATATATTTGTCCAAATGTATAGAAATTGTACGATATCTTCATAAAAACGAATAACCGATCAATCACTATTATAGAAATTATGGCGCCAAACAATTTGCAAGATTGATTCATTGCGTTTTACGCTTCTAAAATTTCGCAATATCAGAATCCAGATTTTGCTTTCGTTATCATAAGACTTTATTTTGTATAATCGCTCGAGGACCAAGGGCGTTGATAAGTTGGCAGACTTTTCCTATTACAAGATAGATTACAGTGGAAATTCAAAGAACAACAAAGTTTCTTAGTATCTCACTGTATTAAAATGCTGTGATGATCTCGTGAAGAATATCCTGACTTATTTCAAAGATGTAAAACAAAAGAGAATGCGAGCTTTCAATCAGAGGGCGGATATCTGGTCAAACAAAAGTAATGCTTCCTAACGGGAAGCCCCTTCCGGAAAATTATATTTGTTTGAAATTAAAGAAAATAGAAACGAAAATGAAGAAAAAATTGGGAAAAAACACCTGAAAAATTCCCTGGCAAGAAAAAACTAGTTACTTTTCTTATTCAGAATTCCAAGAGTACCAAATACGTATAAATGAATATTTCTGTGAAAAATGCCAGAACCAACTCCGAATTTTATAATTAGGTTTTTGGCGTAGAGTTTATGCACAATTGTTAGAATTCTTATCATCACTTAGAATCGTTTCTTTGGTTTGTTCATTCTCCTTTCTAGATTATATCTATATATTTTACTTTCCTGGGTTTTGCAAACAATCACCTATTTCCTTTTTTTTTCCCCCACTGTACTCCGCATTCCTTGTCTTCATTATATCCATGCAATAGCACAATTAACCCGGGAATGGTCGTGCGATTTTATTTTCCCTTTAAAACGCGTCACGTGATTCGTTTGAATTTAAAAACTATGAAAACCATATCCGTAGAGAGTTTAGAAAATATCCCCAAGAGTATTTATAGGATTCTCGTGACTTCAAGTACCAAACTTATGCTCATATTTATAACCAGGAACACTGATTAGAAATTTACCAAGTATGAGCGCCAAGCTGTTTTACCGCTATGATGACTAGTAGCGCCACCAACTATTCCGGCTTATCCGACAAGCTCCAACTCAGAAATTTCGTTCGTGACCTGACTGTTAGATTTACTGACACGTTCGTAATTAACTAATCAAATAGAAACGTAGTACAGTTGCATCTTCCATGACGTAACCCTTGCAGGATGTGCATGCATACATTGTTACATATATCACAGTGAAAATGTGTGCAACTTGCGAGAATTCCAGTTATTGACGATACGTACGGAATACTGATTTTCAGAATTACATTATTATTAATACAACCAGTCTATGTGTATTTCTATATTTAATTAATATACTTGGAATGTATATTAATTCATTAGTGGAATAAAGTTAAAATAAAAAGTTACCTCACGTATTCGAAATAGCGTTCGTTATAAATATTTTATAATTTAATAAAAGCACCGTTCTACGAAAGCCGTCAGGTTCGATTAACTTCAAGATGGTGACTCGTACGTTTTTCTTCTACTTTGCTTTAATTTTCATATATTAAATACAATCTTATAAGATATATGTAATCCCTGGGTAATACATTATCTATTCTCTCTGAAAAATCTCATAATTTTACGCAACAGTAAGAGTACAGATTAATTTTGGTATCCCGTCCGCCATAGTGTATTCTTCGTGGTTCTGTTCCACGTTCTTTACCACATTATATATTCTCATTCTCGGATATTAAGTGAAATCTTCTTGATTCCCTGCTGTATACAATTTATCTTCCTTTCTCAAAAAAGATAATCTTAACGTAAGCAATATACGTTATAGAATACATCAACAAAGAGATAAATAATCACATCTCTTCGGCACTTGAGTACAAAAATCGTATTTTCACTGTTCTGCTTTTTCTTTGAATTTTTCTTATGCCTTTACTTTTCGTGACAAAGGAAAAACATGAGCAATCTAAAAAAGTTGGCTGCATTCCACGTAAGGTCAATAGGAAAGACATGCAGGATTTCTCAGAATGGCAGAAAAAGCATAAGAAAATTTGACCAGACTTTGTATTCTTACTTGAATATTCCATTTCGAGATATCCAATGGTGTATCATTGCGCCGTTCATTTTTTATTGATTTACATAGGAAAATACTGACTGCACCATTCTGACATTTATTAGAGTGTGAAGTAATGCCGGATCTACTACGTGAATATTGCATAAGGAATCGACAGACCGGAAATTGGTTCAAAGCTACGTGCGCCATGTTGTCAAAACTCCTACCCGTAAAGGAACTGTATAAATTACTAAGGATCAATGAAAAATTCTGTAAAGGCTGAAACACCTTTAATTAATTAGAATTTGAATTTGCCTAAATTTACAGAATTTCTTCAACGACCTAAGATGCGTCTCCGACGGATGTGACGTCGTAGCTAGTTACCCAGATAACATATCGATCTAGAAGACTTCCATCAGACGTCTGTCTTCAAAGATCTCTAAGACTTCAAAATTTAGAGTATTTTAAATATCTTACAAAGATTTTTATGGAATCATACAACTTGACATAAAAAATCTCTTATTCACCTTTCTAACGTTTCGTAGGCGTCTATAAAGATTTTACAGATGTCTTAATGACATCCTGTGAACGTCTTTGTATTATCTTAGTAATTAATGGATTTTATACAATTTTCAAAGACAATTGCAATAGCTATTTATTCCGTTGTATATTTTAGAATTATCCTTGCCTGACAACCATCGTCTTAACAATGTTATTCGCCATCAGCGCGAGTTATTGTTTTGAGGTTTTTATATTACCCCAAAACGTATCAAAATGCACATACAATGTTAAATTATATATATATATATATATATTTATATACAATACATATGTTCACATATATCACTACTTCAAAAGCAGTACTTGCACAATTTCAAGATACGAGACAAATTGTCATAACTACAGAAGAGGCACCCTTTTGTTATACAAAGGAAAACTTTGCTCAATCCTACAAATATCTTATCTATGTACGTTCCACTTACCAAGTCTCAAACAATCCAATATCAAGTTGATACTATCAACAATGTCTCCTGACAACAGACAAGATAGATAAAAAATTAATTAACTAGAATATCTTCAATACTGAAAATATATCCCAAACTGTCATATCAATTTTCTGCATTATTATTTTTCAGAACCATACTGTCCAGCCATATTCGACGGATGGTCCTGCTGGCCAAGTACTCCTGCAGGATCTACTGCATATACATCGTGTCCTGATTTTGTGACAGGATTCGACGCCTCCTGTAAGTACATTATGGTCCATAAACAATACGTATATGGCTATACGTTGCATCCGACAGATTTATTGACTAGACTAATTGTATCGATTATCCATTAAGAATTACAGATAAATTGATAAACTTGCTATTAGATCAAAAACAGTATAGCTGTTGTTATTGGCGTATCATTAATATCCTTCTAATTTGTAAATGATTAACGAACTGTTTAACGACTAGTATGCTATTAAGCAATAAAGTTCAGCATTGCAAAATCCAATAAAGTTATCTTCATATCGGCCTTATTTTTATTGAGAATGCGTATGGAATCTATTGTATGCAATTGCTATATATATATATATATTTATTTAGCTAGATAGCTTTAGCTATTATGGCTAACATAAGAGTACACTAAATAACCCCAGTGTTCTCGAGCTTGGACTAACTTCCAGCTTTATACATAATTAATAAACACTTCCAGGGGCTGACTGCGACCCAACCGTGACCCCTTGGGAAGGAAACTTAATCTCCTTGATATATAACGTCCCGTTTCCTCAGGACCGATACACCCTAGCTTCTTTGTGATATACGGTATTAATACATGTAGGACTCATGAAGAATATCATCTTTCTAGACTGGTGCTATTCCTTGTTATTTCCCATAGAATCCACCGACTATTCTCTGGAGAATCTTTTATTCTGTTAGAAAAAAAAGAAAACAGACAAAACAGAACTTTATGGCAAATTGATGTGGCGTGGCTGGACGGCAGATTGTTTTTCGAAAGATCTTCAGAGCCGGAAGTTGCGACTTGGTAAACATGTTTGCTTGGTCCAGACTTCCGAATTGATTATACGATTAATAGTTCAGAGTTAAATTTTAGGTTAATGTTCAGGAGATAAATTGATGAGACAATAGAAACAGTCATGGTAGATGCATCCAATAATTTAAAAATCATTTGTAGTCTATTTTTAATAATACAAACATGAATTTTTTAATGGATGAATCTTTCACGAACGTGTTCATCCAGCAGGCAGATTTATATGCAACGTTATTTATTAATTTTCATATTAGACATTAAGCACGTGACAATGCACGCGGTAACGCAATTTTTATATTAACTCCTCGAAGTGAAACTTGAAAAAATATTCAATTATTAACAAGAAAATGTTACCAGATAATAATTCGTGACTTTGCGTAATAATAAAGTTGGAGCGACGGGACTTGGGATGTTCGTTAGAGGATCCTGTTTTTTTTTAAATATTTGTCGCTCTTCGTAGTATCACAATGATTATGACTTAATTGTTTACTTATGGTAACTATAAAAATACAATATCATTTTAAAAAAGGCACGAGTCCTTATTAGTGGCACGTATAGAAAGAGGACGGCTTTGGAATACGGAAGCCAGGTGCCCAGGAAGCGCATAACAATGCGCTTTATGAGAGCATATTATTCAGTCGTGTAATATATATATATATATTTAGAATTTTTTTAAAATAACTTCAATCTTTACTTTGTTCATGCGATCGTTCTCTCTCTCCTCTCTTTCTGTTTCTTTGTCTCATAAGATATGAAAGTTAAGATGATGACTATTTTCTTTTTCTTTTTAACAAAACAAAAAAAAAACAAAAAAAATTGACGAAAGAAAAATAAAAACGATGAATACAAGATAGACGTTCCTTTTGCACAGGGATCATTCATTCCTCGTTATCCGATAGGCAGTCGTTGTAGGTCAAAGAATTTAAATGATTATAAAGAATACTAATGACAGAGGGATGCGTTTTTGTCTTAAGAATTTGAATAATCTTCTTATACCTTAAATCCAGATCCTTCGATTTAACTACGACTAACAGTGCGGCTGCCACTATGCAATTGAAATTATTATCGACCTTCAACAGTCCTTCTATTACATTGATTATCAACGCTTCAGAAGTTAACGTAATCTCGAACATATACGGATCAAGAAAGTCCTCCAAGCATTTCGCTATCCTTACAATCATCTCTGAGGAGAATGTCGACACTAGGTCAATAATTCTATCAGCAACTTTCTCGCCAAATTCTAAGGGTGTTTTTGTACCGCTCGCAACAACCGCATAAACGCAATGAACGTAGCCTTCGCAATTCTCAAGTGGTGATATCACAGTTGAAACCTCTTGAAGGAAGCTTTGAAGAATTTCTCCATCGAGCGACTTCCTGGCCCACTCATGAGCCAAATTCTGTAGAAAACTCTGTACCATGTGGTTTATTGGATAGAAATTACGTTTCTTGGGGTGGGGAACATTCCAGAATTTTTTCACACGCGTTTGCAAGTAACCAGACAGGAACTTCATTCTCGATCGAAGTCTATCCTTGCTTCCCTGAACCAGATAATTGTGTAGGGTAAACGTTTCTGCAGCGCGAAAGAGATTGCAGTTGTATTCCTCAGGGAATAAGTATTTGGTAAGAATTGACTCTACTACTTCATCCGAGAGTAGTATGCAGATAGGTAAATTAATATTCTGTAGCAGCGAAGTAACGACGCTGTTCCTGAGTACTGTTGGAAATTTATCCTCCGCTACGCGCAAAATCAGCTGAATATATTCCAGTATATAGTTGTTTGGTATTGTTATCAAACGGACAATATTCGCCAGTTGTTGATCATCCGTTGATTTCAAATCTACGATAGTTTCTTCTATTAGCTGCCAAGTTTCCACGCAGGGATTCTTCGCAAAGAGTTCTTGAATCTTGGTGTAAATGACCTGTCGAATCGATCGATGCTTTTCTTGTTTCAATAACTCACCCAAGAAGTCGTGAAGCTCCTTCATCGTGGATACCATACAGACCAATCTTATTCCATGCTTTTTTACAGAAACACGGCTATCCACCATTCCTTTGGCAAATGGTAATATGCTAGGAACTAGCGTACGTCGACAGACACTTGTTAAAGCATGAAGACCAAGTTGTAAATAATCACCGATGCAGTATTTCGAGACGATGTTTAGAGGAACTGGTGGATTTACCAGCTTGATGGCATCAGCAGTATTACTTACAATGACATAGGATTCTTTTGCTACTTCCTTTTCAGTATTCAACTTGGATCCCGTTGGTACTAAAGGCTCGATCATTGTTGTAAACGTTGATCCGTGCAAAAGAACAGCTAACGGCATGATGACCTTGGCATTCCTTTCCTGAAACAATTCTTTATGGCATTGTTCAACAAATTTTATAGGAATTTCTTCGTACCAACGAATAGATTTAACAAATGTTATCGTTGATTTAGAGTGACATGATTCTTTCACTTTTTCTAAATATTCTTTCCAATTTTTAAGAATCTTAGTATAATCCTTTTTGAGGAGCGCTAACGCTGCCCCAGACTCAACCTCAACAATTTCTTCTTCGGGACCTAACCAGGACTTGAAGAGATCAGGTTCGTGCCCTTGGAAGATATTTTTAATGCGGCGTTGAATGTAACCTTTATTATTATCCTGAACAACTATAGCTTTTATTTCTTCTAATAACCAGGGATAACTTTTTAGCATGATTTTCTCCATCTTGTTATTCGATCTTGCGTTCCTTGCATTAAAGTCATAAATGGCTTCCAATAACTTCTCCACCGTATCATCACGATGAAGCTTCCATACTTCGCTGTCCTGCGGAAACTTCTTTGGTATCATCTTTAAAAACATATCCAGACATTGTCGCTCGAATTCTGGATACTTCTCAAGTATATTCCAAGGTGCTCGGTACATATTTACTTTTATTTCTATGAGCAACTCCATTTTGTCCTCTATCGGAAGTCCATGAATGAAATTATAATGGATTCCTTCGATTATAAGACTAGACATAACATCTGGAGAAAAGGTTAATTCGTTTTTAACGTTTAAGATTTTAATGATCTCGTTAAGGATATTCCAGTGCTCCTCTCCGAGAGATGAGATGTTGCGCAGTCGCATAAGATTTGATAAAACGTTGAATCTCAACCAAGCATTTTCATTTCTATGTCTGACTACAAAATATTTAAGTACATCCAGTAAAGCGTCATCGTCGTCATTGACAGCGCAGGTATAAATTAAATGGCTGATCAGACATGCTCGATCCTCAACGATATCAGCTGTACCGATCTGTGCTTTTATGGCTGGGATTGATTCAGTGACTGGTAGGTAACACACCCAGGAATACTTAAAATTGACCAAATTGAATTCTGGTGTCTTTTGTAATTTGATTCTTGCTTGTTCAATACGATCCTGAGGTGGTAGGATCCTTAATAGTTTAATTGTTATCAAATCCTTACACTTCAAAAGACTTTGTCCATAGACCTCCTCAAATGTTTCTAATATTAATGGTAATCTTTCGACTTCAGGGTAGTGATCCAAGTATCCCAGCATCTTATCGAACGAGTAATCTTGAAGATCCTTTGGCATCAGATTGCGAAACATATTATGGAATTGAATCTTTGTTAATTTAGCTGATACTATTTTCAATGGCAGCATTGATAAGTACTGAGTTGGTTTCTCAATAAGTATATCTGTAGCATTTTTGAGAAACATCTCGGCACACTTATTTCCTAATTTTACTTTGAAAGGACAGTGTTCAAACAATTCGGTGAAGACTTTCACATGATTTCTAACAAGCTTTGGTAAAAAACTTTCATAATCCCACAGGTTGACATGCTGTAACTTCCTTACAGTGTTATCATTTTGTTTACTAAGCATCAGGTATTTTATTACCATATCAGGATGCCTTCTGAATAGTATTGCAACTAGTCTGTTGGATAAGATAACCTCTTGTTCTACGACTAACGTGTATACAAAGTCTGCGCTACAGGATGCTAACAATGGCATTGCATGCTCCATTCCATACTGATTGGAGATAATCTTGAACAATTCCTGTGCAAGTTCATTTTCCTGCGTAAGACACTTAGCAAAGGTTCGTATTATTCTTGCTCTAGTGTTCAGCGATACAAATGGTAATAGCTCCATAGCAAAATATTCTCCATTTACAACATTCTTCACACTTCCATTGAAAAACCATTTTGCTTGAAAAGCTCTATTTATGACATTCATATCATCGCTCTTGAGAGCACTAGTTATTCCTTCGTGCTGTTTCAGAATATTAGCAACCTCCACTCTTACAATCGGTTGCAACAGATTAGGTAGTTCGACAGATCCAACAACGCTACCAAAATCTCCACCAGCATTAACAGCATCAGCAATACGTTTAGCAGCCAATTTTATCGTCCTATATTTCTCACCAGGTATTTTCCCCGACACCGCTTGAATCGCCTCCAGATAAGGCGTCTTGAATTCCATTCTGTTCCAATTTTAACGCCACGATTTTACAAGAGCCTATTAGCAAGAAATTCTACGCGAAGAACCTTGCCACCACTAGATGTTAAGTATCCAAAACTGCAATTCCTGTTTCCAACAAATAATAGCCTGCCAATCCCCAGAAAGTGGTTCCAACTTCGTATTTGACAACTAGCCAATTTAGGTTAAGCACACCGAACAACCAAGAAGGATGTCAAAGTTCTCCAGTCCGGACGCACTTTCAATTTGTCTTCTTATAATAAACACTGCTATTATTCGATACCGGCTTTCATATGTTTTTTTCAAATGTCACGTTTTCTAAACCAAAGAACTCTTCCCCGTCGATTGTTCAATAAGCGCGACCCGGTTTAACATCGAGACACGCTCTACCAAAACATGTATGTCTGGCTATGCCATCCCGCTACCACTAGCAACATTTCACTGCGCAAGACGTACTACACCACGATAGCTCACGAATCTTTTTCTTTTCATTCCACGGATATATATTTAACATGCTTTTCTACCTGCAGTTGCAGTAAATTAAATGTTAAGACTTTCACGATGACGCGTTAATACCAGGAATTTATATTCCTTTCAGTCGAATTCCAGAAGGGCACAAGGAAATGGACTCCGGCATTTCTATACAACCGCAATAGGAAAACCATGGCACAGCGTCATCGTGTATTTTTATACATTCTGACGCAAAATCTACCAATCCAATCGTAATTACTGATAACTATATAACAATGATGCATTCAGTGTCGATTATAATATGCAAGGAGTTTAATAACAAAAGAGAATAATGACTTTACAAATTTTATTATTAATTTCTCTTACCTCAAAATTCTTACGATATTACGTTTTACCGATAAATTTCAGATAAAGCTTTCGCACTGACTTCGCTTTACTGAGAAAGTATGCATAAAAATTCTGAGAATCAAGAATTTCATAAATTTATAACATCTGTATGATATTCTCTCACGATAAGAAAGAAATAGATTTATGTGTTCGTTAAACTTATTTAATATTTTAAAGAGTCTTTTTAAATATGATTAATCGGTTGTTGTTGACGCATTATAAGTTGTTAAACCACTTCTTTTTATATTAATCTAATTGAATATTCATGTCTGCAAGGATCTCAGAGACATACGATATTACGTAATAACGCTTTTAAATATACATAATGCAACTACAGTACGGATATGCTTTATCACGCATGTTTGCATAAGCAAACTAGTTAATGGTTTGAGGAAAGTGCCTTTTTCATTTCTGTTTTTTCAAAAGGTACCATTACATCTTATAAACCCATATGTCTGCTAAAAGATATATCGAATTTTTCGCGAAATATCTCCGTTGCTTTTGACACTGACAAATTCGATTTGAATCGTTGAATCGCAAAATAACATCCCAGGGAATCTTGTTTCGTATATATGGGAGATTCTGAGTCTTTAACTTGAAAAAGCCACGAAACTGGTTCGTATATATACATATGTGGGTATATACGGGGTGTCCTTGAATTGCCTAAATCCTCGCACTCATATATGTATACGAATATATATCCTCTTCCATACTTCATATATATCGTAAAAGAGACTGGTCTTCAATGATATATTCGACTTCTTAAAGCGGCCATTACACTGATTTTAAATTGGAGCTTTCCTACTTTTTGCAAGGAATTTCTCGAAACTTCTATAGCTCTAATATCTACAGGAACGTCATAAATGAATATGACCACAAGTAACACCAGTAAAGGCCGGAAGTAACGTGATAAGAGGAAGTGTAGAAAGTTTCTAATATTAATACATCATGTCAACATTTATTCTTATATTTTAGACAACAGGTACAATAAGAGTGGTCATTCGCATAATAAAATATATTTTTAAAAATAACAGTCGTTTCTTCTACTTTTCTTCTCTTTCTCTTCTGCGCCTTTTTTATTTTATTTAGATCAGGCGGAAATATAACTTTGGTAACAGATTTTACGTTTAAAGGCAAAGATTTCCAGACGCACGTAGCGACCGTCATTGAAGCGCGGCAAGAAAGAGAACTTTCCCGTGGTAACATTTCTTGCTAAAAAAGATTAAAAAAAAAAACTTGGAAAAGCATTTTTTTATTCTTTTCAAATCATTCAAATTTAAATTACTCCCGTGTTTAAGTCTAATATAATAACACGTAGTTGTTTTACGTGACTTATAATTTGTTTCTTAATTTATTCCAGAATAAACGTCTTTCTACGTCAGGATTAATTCCCATTTTCAAATCGTCCGCGATATGCAAACAATGCATTTCGAGTTTCCCTCCTACAGGGCGCCAAGTGACGGGTATCAGGTCGCTAGTGACTGGCGTCGGATTTCTGAAATGAGTCAAAAGTTTCCTTTAGTCTTTGATGCGGTCTAGACATTTTTTTTTCAAACGAGAAACATAATTTGCGGTTGCTACAATCTTATCAGTATGACTTTAGGCAAGGACGAGGACATTTTTTTTCTTTAACGTTATGAAGTAGCGATAAATAAATTCGAAACGGCACGCAAGGGAACATTCAACCAACCACGACCCAGTCAGTTATAAGGATGATGGGAAACAGCCGTACAAGCAGCTGGAAATAAATATCGTAAAATACAATACCCGTTTCTGGCAAAATCGCTCCACATCTGTGTGAAACGTTGAAGAATCTTTCGCTCAGTAGTGCCAGCCTTCGGAGACTCAAAACCGAGTTCTTTCAGAAGCCGCGGATAAAAGACATAAGGTAAATCATCTGTATGAGTTGTACCTGAAAAAAAGTATTAAAAGGCAAATTGGTAGAAATTCAAAGAGAAATTAAACGGTCGATACAAGCAATGAAGTAGATGAAAAATTTACCCGGTAAATTCAAATTGAATATCATTTTTATCAAAGACTGTCCATTGTCATATGAAAATCTATACAGATAGGTTGGATATTTTCCTAATTCACCTTGAATCTCTACTACGTCTTGGATTCCATTATTAAAATTTATATCCCCCCACATTGTTGCGTACTTATCGGCGTTTTTCCTGCTAACTCTTTCACTTCCATAATAATAATTACGTATTTCCTCAGAGGTCATGCGACCTGCCTTCGTGTCAGCAAGTACGCTCGGATGCAGACATTTTTTAAAATCGGCATCAATCTTTTCAAAGGTCGTATCAGTCAAGCCTAAAGTTGAAGTGATTAACAGTAGCGAATTTTCGATTATTTTTAAGGAATGTGGAATAACAAAAAAAAAGAATAGGAGTAAATTTATAGTACCTGCAAGTGAGAAGATACCCTCATGACTGTTGTATCCCAAGAGAAATGGAACTCTTGTGCCACTTCGTATAGCGACTGATAGGGGTTGAGACAAAAAAGGATTTTTGGATTTAATATCGTTGCCAGGTTTAAAAGGACGTATATTTTGAACTTTCTCCTAATGACAAAATTAAAGTAAGATTAAAGCACTGCAGAACGAGCGCGTTAAATATATGAAAGCAATTTAACGATACCTCATGTGTTAGAAATTTCTCTTGAGCTTTGACAAGTTTGTGAGAATCCACAGTCCGTAGAAATTCCACAACAGCAAAAGGATCTAAAGAGATTTTTCCGAGACTAGCGGAAAGTCGATACGCGAATTCTTTAGAATTCTCCGAAATGTTTGCCCATGGATTTACAGCGACGCCACTTTGTGATATCGCCTTATGAAACAATCCTAAAAAATAAATGTATAATATTGTATATATAAAATATTATTTTTATTAAATAATATTCACGTACCATCCGCCAATGGCGAAAGCGTCAAGTAATGAACGGATGCGCCGCCGGCACTTTCTCCAAAAATTGTTACGTTATTTGGATCTCCGCCAAAATTTCTTATATTATCACGAATCCATACAAGAGCTTGTACCTGGTCCTTCAAACCTTGATTACCTGGAGCGACTTCGTGATCCAAATTTAGAAAGCCTAAAATATAACCAATAACAATTATCCTTGTTAAAAACCCCATAGACTTCTTTTAGATATTTTATAAGAAATATTATAAATTACCGAATACGCCTAAGCGATAATTTATTGTAACAAGAGTTACATCCTTCTTCACAAGATAATCAGGACCGTACAAATCATCGTTTCCAGATCCAATACTAAATCCACCACCATGTATCCACACCATAACAGGTTTTGGAATTTTATTATCAATGGATTCTGTATATATATTTAAATATAAACAATTCTCATTACCAATTATACTACGAGTTATCAAATCTTGTTGTGGACAACTAGAACCATGTTTCGAAGCGTCCCAGATACCTGACCATGATTCCGGTGGCTGTGGATCCTAATAAAAAAGATGAACTAATTATTAAACAAAATCTCAGCAATTGTATAATCAATCATACGAACAATTTATCCTTTTTCAAACTCAGAAAACAACATAACATAAATGAAACAATACTTACAATTAGTAAAACATATTGAGTCTAGTTTCAAATATTCCCGCTATCGCATACGTCACAGTGACGTCACATATAATACAGCTACTCTTGTCCAGCGGCCATATTGTGAAACTACAAGTCACCATGGAACGAAAAAAAACGTCTATTATAGTTGTACTCACGCGAAATCGAAGATTTCCAATGGGAGGTTTAGCATAAGGAATTCCCTTAAAAGAGTAAAATTGTCCCTCGTTGACATTTTCCTCGATAGTTCCACGCAGGCGTCCTTGTTTAATGGATACAATCGGTTCCATCATTCTCGAGACGTTGCGACCAGTCAGCCGGTTAGTATCTACGTGTAAATAGCAAAGGTCACGTTGAAGAATGCAGTCTGGGATGTTTCGTAACCTGAAACATTGATGCTTTAAAATATTGTTGAAGAGCCAGCTAGATATAATATATTCATATTACGTCAATAACAACTTCCAAGTATATTATTTACTGATACTTTTATCACTTTATTATCGTGCCAACAGACTGTCAACTAGTGTGGACCTATCTTACATGGAGAAAAAATTATAATTGCTATTACTACAGCAGTGGTTAGTGTTTGGACAACAACAGGTTTATAGTGATAATAACAACAATTCTAGTAAGATTAAGGAAGTAAACTAGTAAAGGCCAATCTCACTAAAGTTAACCGAAATTTAACCGTCGAGCTTAACCAATCAAATGTACATATGTATTTTCGGATTTGATTGACTAAATTCGACAATTAAACTTCAATTAACTTTGGTAAAATCTGCCCTTAAGCTTGATTTCACCAACATAGTTCATTTCTTAAATTCGGTTTAACTATGCGATTAGCCAAACAGATACTTGTTTTTAAGATAAACGGAATTTACGTATTGAACCATGTTGGAGAAATGATGCCTTAAACTTACAATACAATGGTAAGTTTTGCCAAAATTGTTGTCGTTGCTACAAGAATTTATTGTTGTACAGATACTAACCATTACTATTTTAGTAATCATTTTTCTGCATCGACACTTATAGGATTCCGAGTAAATCCTTTAGTCGCCTTTAAAATCAGTCTTTTGCTCCCCTCTCTCACTTCACATAATCGTAAAACTTTGACGTTCTCATCACGCTATAATGTACGCTCATCTGTATGCACTGTGAACGGGTTATTGAGATTCGGGATTGGATCTTACTAACCCAAAAGGGTGATAAGTACTCCGCGTCCTGAGAGACCATAGAATTCAAGATCTTATTGATGCTCTTGAACACCGAGGAAGAGTAGGGACTAATATGAACTTCCTAGGAATACGAAGAAACAATGAGAGAATGAATCTCCTTATGGCTAAAAAAATTATGAAGTCAAACAAGTTTTTTTATTAATAGTCGAGACGATCTCGAACTCCTATTTGGTACGTGTTTTTTTTCTATGATTTTATATAAAATAATTTATAATCTCTATGGGTTTAACGCATTGTATCACTTATCGTACCTGGCTTGTTAAGGTCTTCAAACATATCTTGTAGATTATTTGAATTTTCCATAAAGTCATGCTTATGTGAAACTCAAACGTTTCCAGAAGACTGCGTTAAAGGGATCGCAAATAGCAAATAATCGCTGAGTTATTTCACAGCGTAGTTTGTTACTTCTTTACTCCTGAAATATTATGGTACACTGTTGCTACTACTATAAATGGAAATGAAGCTTTCAAGAAGGTCGTAGAGCTCGCCAGCGATATCATAGAATCACATAAAACTAAGAAGTTTTATCTTGGCAGTATTAAAGTCGTAGCAACTGAATTAAATTAAAGTTATTTTATTATTCCTGTATATCCTTAATTAGACATTCAAAACTGACATCACAGTATTAAATTATAGCATTGAATCATTAAAAAGCTTAGCATCCTTATAGAATAGTGAAAAATAATAATTGCGTCAAATAAACGTTGCTTGACTTTCAACGTTTCAGATATTTTCTTCACGTTGGCAATACCTGATACTACATTCGCTAATGTAACTTACAAAGATATCCTTTTTCGCGAATCGATCTCGCCCACATCCCGTATTCCTTTTTTTCTTTCTCTTTCTCCTGAACTACTTTACCGAATCTAGTTTCTTTCTTTCTTTCCTTCATTTATTTCTCGGTAATGTCGCTCCGGTAATTCTCCCGATGGTAGAAAATATATCTGCCCAGAGAATTCACCAGCATTTTTACGTACGTTTCTACACAGTTGGCTACTAGGTAACCATCTTAAATGTGCACTATTGACGCTGGAAGAGCAAAAGAGGCTTTTAAAGCGAGTGACCATCTAGTCGATTCTCCAAAGAAGTGCAACCGTCCAAATATTCGCTTTGAAAAGATTTTAGAAAGAAAAACGTAGTATACAATCTCAATAAAATCCAGAGCACAAGGAATTCGTGGATCACGTAATCCTATACTTTCTCAGCCTCATAACTTTTTAAAGGACCAAACGGATTGATCTATAATTTGTCAAAGAAATGGAAGCGTGCCAAATTCCCTAGATACCGTCGTGACGTATGTACCAAAATAAGGGAACGAAGGAATGGGCAAAAATACTCTCAAGCGTGGAATCGTTGCTTGGAGGTTGCTAGGGGCCGAGATATACAGGGTGTTCCTAAATTGCCTGACTGTAGAAGTACAACGGTATTGGTCGGGTGGGAGGGGGGGACATCGCTGATAAAAAAATACTTCTTTTTCTTGTTGAGAGATGCCTATTTTTTAAGCTATAGTTGCTTAAAGTTTTTGAAAAACAACTAAATGGAAAGAAAACTCAGAGATTGGAGATGCTTACGCGTTTCTGCCGGCGTTACGCTCTGATTGACCAATTTTTAACGATTGTAATTTGAAAACTAAGCATCTTTCAAGAACAAAGAAGGTCATTTTCGTCATTGGCGATGCCCCCCGCCCTTTCCGCCGCTAAATACCGCTGTATTCCTTTAGTAAGGCTACTTAGGAACACCCTGTATATATCTGGAAGAATTTCTTCCTTTGTAAAATAGAGAGTGCACGTTGAAATTCAATAAAGCGAAGTACCTTTAGACGCTCTCACCCTCGGGTAAAATTATTGTATGCTTTAAAAATGACAAAAATAATATTTATCCCACATTTATGATTTATGACAGTAGATATGAGAGCTGACAACCACGATCGAACTACATCCCCTTTATTAATAGTTAAACCTTTATCGTTTACTAATGCATATCAGGGATCCTCGTGTAAGCGAAAGTGCCAGTGCAAACGATCTGAACCACTGGCGAACAAGCTGCTTTTGCCTAATCAACTGAGTCTCTGAGCTCTGCAGAAGCAGTTCGTGCTAAATGAATTTCCACGATGCAATCAGCGATGCATTTTCCTAGGGTGAAACAAGGATTACGATAAGTGAGAAAAAATGAAGTTGCAAGTCTGGGACATTTATTATTTTTTTTTAAGTATACCTAATATATTGAGTATAAGCATTGAGTATGGTTATTTAATATAGGCAACAGTGACATTTTTATTTTTATTTCTTTTAACTAATGCAGATCTTATTATTTACTAGATGTAAACTTTGCATCGCTTTTCATCGTTACCTTGCACTCATGGTCCTGGCGATAAATTGAAAAGAAGTTAAAGTTTATTCTGTAGTAAATTAATTTCATGATGAGATAAGGTAGAAAGATAATTGAGCACAACAAGTTGAATTAGATTAAGAAACAGAATCTTGGGGCGCTCTTGATTCCGTCATTGGAAAGGTAAAAAAATTGATCGAGTAAAGGAAGATATCGCTTTGCAAAACTGAATTTAATCAGGGTCTAAGCGTGATTATTATTTTATGCTTTTTTGTAGCAAACCGTGTTTGCACGATATATAATCCTCGATTGTGTGCTGAAGTCATTAGCTGAATGAAAGCGGAAGTGGCGAGGTAGGGTGTCGAAAAGAGATAAAACAGTGATTAAAGAGGTACTATACTATCACGTTTATGCTTTGTCTTCGTTGGATTATCACAATATATAATAGTCTTTGATTGTGGTTTTTGAGGAAAAAAATACATAGAAGCCATGAGCATTATGTTCCCCTCGATAATCTTACAGCGCTAAAAAGACAAAGTGACCCCATCGTGCGGATCCATTAAATGATCTAGTAAAGGTTCTAAAGAGAAATTAGGTTTGTTGCCTGCAAGATCTTGGAAAGCTACGACAGGTCAATTAAAGCCCATCAAAGGCAAGGGTTGCTCGAGCAATTTGCGCCCTTCACTTTCCTCGTCGAGTAAGACACGTACCTACAGTATCGACCGATAGGGCAAGTCTTTGAATTATGAGAAAATATCCAGTAGAAATGACAAGGAATAAATAACAAGAAAAAATTTGCACGACGTCTTTGATAAACGAAAGAACGTAACAAAATTATTGTATAAATAGCAGGCCTTCAAAGTGAGATAAATTCATTATTCAACGTCATGTAATACCTAAGGATTCATTAGCTGTACTTAATCACAGATATTCTTTGGTTAATTTTACTCCATTCAAGGAAGAATAATAGAACGTTGGCAGTCTCGATGAAGAAACCGTTCAAGAAAAAAGGTAGGAACTATAAATATAGTCAATAACGCTTCATGAATATCACAAGATGGATCGATATCAACGTCATCGTATACTTCTTTCTGCTACTACTGCCAGGTTACAATTCTATTTTAAAAAATCCACTGGACATTAATAGACAATAATATAGAAGAGAAACGTTAAGTTCTCAGAGGTAGAACAACCAGACGAATTTCAAGCGATATTACGCAGCTCACTTGCCGTTGCGTCACACTAAAT